>SNQJ01S0001925.1:218167-251376 GCA_010110895.2 Picea sitchensis | reverse complement strand
ATTTCATAACCTATTCTAATTTCTGCTAACTTTAGTACACAAGCTACATGTCTCTACAGAACTTCTGGAACATTTGGTGGTTGCACATTCTTAAAAATCTCAATAGCTTCTCACAAGAAGGAATTTTGTTGCATGAAATCAAACTTATATGTACCAAGGATAAACATTTTAATGATACTTGGTGCTATATTATTGGTATCTCATCCTAGTATAAACACTTCTTCTATTCACCACACTAATTGTGGGTCTTGTACCTCCAACATTCAACTTAATTTCAAAATTTACTAAGTTTGAGATCCTCTACCTTGCACGAGATTCCCAATTTTCATTCAGATTAGGGAAATTCTTAGTGGCATGACTAATGGATTAACAATGATTACACCTTGGCCATTGAGGAAGAGGAAAATAATGAGTGATGTGTCCCACCTTGTCACAATTATAACACTGGATAAGCCCAAATCTTCAAGTAGTCTTGCCTCCACAGTGTCCTCCTTGATATATACCTTCCCGACCTTGTGGTTAAGAATTTTATGCTACTCTAAGCAAAGTCTTCTCCATTTTTTCTACCAAATTCCACAGAGTGTCACCATTGTCTATACCATTTATGTTGGTACCATATACATCACATTGAACAATATTACGGACCAATGAATACTTCTGTAAAATAGGACAATGTTGCAAAGGGTGGGCATATCCTTTGCAAATTTCACAACACTCTTTTGTTTGAATATTCTAAAATAGGACCACTAAAGACACTTGCGCAACTCCACTTGATGCTCTTCCTAAGAAAGGATCAACTAGAGGGTCTTCTGAAACTCCTCCTTGAAGTAGAGAGCATTTAGTTGCATGATGCCCCTCCACTTTACAACTAGTACACCATACATGTTCTCTTATAGTCTTAGCTTTATTAAATTCTTACATCTGTTCTATGAGGTCTGTGATCTGCATCTGGAATTGGGGCAAATAAAGAGCTACTCTAGTGGTTACAACCTAGATATTTATATAATACCACACCATTGATTTTATCATCATTACCTACTCTAGCACTTCTCTAAGAGTTGTGATCCTTTGCTGTAATAAGGGAATTTTAGTTAGAGGGAGTAGTCCACCAATGAATCATTCCTCATGTTGTGTATTGTGGATTTGATAAGTCAACCTACTCAATAAATCATGAAACCTTTGAGGATATTCCAATGCAGTTTCTCCTACCATTTGTCTAGTATCCTTTAGCTTAGCAATGTTTTTTTGCTCCAACTTAGGTTTTTGAAATTAAAAAAGAATTTGTTGTTTTATCTTATCTAGGGTCGGAACAAGTAGGTAGGGATAACTTCAACCTAGAATACATATACATCTGACAACTAATCATCTATTGCACCTCTTGATTCACACAACTCTATTTGGGACAAGTGGTTAAGACCCACATTATGTTTCCATGGTTTGAAAATAACTTCAAAAGGGAATTTTTGAAATAATAATAACCACCCGCAAATCCTCCCTACCAATACAATCTTTTTCACTATTTCAAAGTTACATGGTCTGTGAAAAACTGAAAGTGACCTCCTAATAAATAGTGGCAAAACTTCTACATACCATACACCATGGATAACCCTTCCCTTTATGTGATTGTATAGTCCCGTTTAGCTGGGGACAACTCCCTACTTGCAAAATAGACAGGGTGATCAAGATCCCCTTCCACTGGTTGAGTAAGTACCAGTCCTAAAGAAATATTGGATGCATCTACATGTACACAAAAATCTACATTTGAATCGGGAAAGATCAGAATAGGGGCACTTACCATATTTTCTTTCAGTATATTAAACACAAATTTACAATGAGTAGTCTAATAGAAAGATTCTCTTCTGACTTCTTCAACAACTTTTCCATTAGTTATACAATAGAGGTGTAGTTGTAGATGAATATTTGGTAATAACCAATGTGGTCTAAATTAAAATGTAATGTCTTGACACTAGTTGGAGTAGGCAAATTAACAATTACAATAGTCTTGGCTAGGTCCATCATGACTCCCTCTTTACAAACAATGTGACCTAACAATATATTGAAAAGTGTGTAGAAACAAACTTCCCAGGTTAAGCAATATCTATAACTATTTGAAATGGTCAAACATTAATCTCAACATGGATATATGGTCCTTCAATATTCCATTGACCATCCAATCATCCAAATAAAATTTAAAAAAAATGTACATATAATCCTAAAAATATATTATGACTATAAAGGAAAATACAACAAGACAATTCTTCAACTTAAATGACATTGGATTATAAGAAAATATCTTCTTATGTTATACTGACTTGTTGATAACCCAATAATCCAACAATAAAAGAATATGATTCCTTACCTGCTATTTGATCTAACACCTCATCATTGAAGAGAGTCGAAAAAGGATCATGGACATGTGTGAACTAATACCTTGTAAGTCAACACAAACCATAATATCTTTGGTATCTTTATTTCTTTGGATCAATATAGGGATGATCCATTCAGATTCATCTATAGGGAAAATCACACCTTCAACAAGCTTATAGTTAGTCTTATTTTTCACATTCTCTTTGACCTATGGGTTATGATGGTAGGGGAAATGTTTAATTGGTTTTGCATTCTTCCAAAATCCAATATTCATCTTTCCTAGTTCTCCTTTGATGCCTTTCATTTCTGTTAATCTTTGTGGAAACAAATCCTCACATCCCTTTAGTAGCGCTGCAACTTTTGAGGTGTTATACTCATCCCAATAATAATCAACTAAGGTGATTTTTGGACATTCCTCACTACTTATGTTGATCTTGCATAACTTCATAGGCCGCTAATAAAGATTCTTAGATGTGTTCACACTATTTTCCTATATTTTTCTTGAACCTTTTGAATCCTAGAAAGAGATATGTTGCAACTCTTTTAGGTCTTCATCTAATCCATCATCATGTCCCATTTTTTTGTAGTATAGTGGTTCATCCAACTGTCATTCCAAATCTCTTAAGTTTTCCATCTTGTGATGTTGTGGGCATATCATAGTGGGGAACTAATGCCACGATTGATATTTGTACAAAATCTACTTGATACTCTTAAGCTCCACTGTAATTTTAAGAGTCTTTCTAGTGTAGGAAAAGTAGCAAAACAATGCTTCTAGATCATATTCCAATATTTAGTCTATCTCTTGGACTCTTCATGAAGATACCAAGCCCTAGAAATATATACTAAGGTATACGTGAATTTATTCACCTAATGTTCTTGTTGAAGGCCTTCCTACCCTCATTTATGTAAATAATTCTATTTGTGGATGATCAAGTCTATCTTTCCTTCATAATACTCCACAAACTTCATGAATTTCCCATTAGTCAGACACAAATCTTGAAATTTGATATCAGGGGAGATGGGAATGAACTTGTGCATCATAGCCAATTGTACTACAACCCTTGCATTGAGATTCTCCTTATTCATAGCCCACTAGTAAGAAAAGGTATCCTTTAATACCATATCTTATGCAAGTACTCACTATTCTTATACAACTATGTATTCCATAACATTGATGGAATCTTTTACATTACCAGTCCTGTCATAAATAGGAGGGTCTCTAAGCTCAAACTTTATCCAATATTTTACTAAAGCACATCATCTAGTGGAAATATCATGGTTGCAGACATGTTAATTCTACATTGCCTCTTGAGAMTCAGTAACAAAAGAATGGATACTTTCCCAACTAACAAGTCCATCTACATTAAGGTTGATATAATCTTCTCACTTTCCCACTATCAGATTGTAAATATTATATGACATAGTATCTTTAAAGGTGTCCTTGGTAAGATCAATCTCATTGAACCTTAATAAGTATCTAAAGGTTGTATTACTTTGGTACCATCAACAGGATTGAAAGTCATGTCTTCTTTCTTCAAATCAATGCGAATGTTGTTAAAATCCCACTCAATTCGTAATAAATAAGGATAGGAATACCTCTAGTACACAATCATGATACCATCAAAGTCTATAATTGTATTTACTTCTACAAGGCCTATCTCTACATTCTTAAGTCAAACAATAGGAAATATGTGGTGCTGGATGGAAAAACACAACTAAATTGGAGAGTAAACCAACTTAGGTTTCCCCATCATCTCCTATGATTTCTTAGGTAGAATAACAAACTCCCCATCCTCATCTTCAACTAGGTGTTTCATAAAAATCTATTTCAACCGAGCTACCTATGTCTCTATATTGGTTGGGTGGGGGGGGGGGTGGGGGGGTTCCATAACATTATCTAGTTTTCTCTGACTCTAGTACCCAAGCTACATGTGTTTTCACAACTTCTAGAGTGTTTGGTGGTTGCACATTCTTAAACATCTAAATAGATTCTTGCAAGAAGGATTTTTGTTGCAAGACCAGGGATGAATGTTTGAATTCTCCTTGGTGCTATATTATTGGTATCTCACCTTAGTCTAAATATATACTCTAGTCACCATTCTAATGGTGGGTCCTATAGCTCCACCATTCAACCTAAGTTCAAAATTTACTAAGTTTGTGATCCTCTACCTTGCACGAGCTTCCCAATTTTCAATCAGGTCAATGCAATCCTCAATGGCATGACCAATAAATTGGCAATGGTTACACCTTGGTCATAGAGGAGGTGGATAATCATGAGTGATGTGGCCCACCTTGTCACAATTATAGCACTGGATAAGCCCAAATATTCCACTACTATTTCCTCCCCAAGGTCCTTGATCTCTACCTTTCCCACCTTGTGGATAAGAATTTTATGCTACTCTAAACAAAGTCTTCTCCATTCTTTCTATCAAATCCCGCAGACGAGATAATTGTCTATACCATGCATGTTGGTACCATATAAATCATAATTAACAATATTAGGGATCAAGGAGTACTTCTCTAAAATGGGACAATGTTGTGGAGGGTGGCCATACCCTCTGTACATTTCACAATACTCTCATATTTGAATGTTATAAAATCTAGAGCTAATATAGTGGCCATAACTCGGGTATTCCCAATATACCCCACCATTGATTCTAACCTCACCACATGCTTCAACACTTCTCTAGGAGTCATAATCCTTTGTTGTAAAAAGGGAATTATGGTTAGAGGAAGTAGTGCACCAATGAAGCATTCCTTATGTTGTGTATTTTGGATTTGATGAGTCAACCTACTCACTGGGTATTGAAACCTTTGAGAATTTTCCAATGTATTGTATCCCACTATTTGTCTAGTATCCTTTAGCTTAGCAATGCTTTGTTTCTCTAACTTAGGTTTCTAAAACTCAAAAATGATTTGTTGTTTTATATCATCTAGGGTCAAAACCTATACTCCTTGTGGAATATGTATGGACTTTGTATACCATTGCAAAGCTCTACCTCAAATAATTGTCTAGAACTTTATCATATTAGCTTCTGGGGTAGTACCCTTAGCATTCCAAATAGCTTCATAAAGAAAGTATATTTTTTTTCATCTTCTTCACCTTTACCTAAAATCTTGGGTAACCTCAATGGATATCCTCCTTTTGTTCTGTCCATATTGCTTGAAGAAATTCCAACCAAAATGAATTGTCTAGGTCTTGACTATGCTACTAAAATTTGATTCTGATTTTTTTATGGGATGCATTACCATTCCCTTGGTTAACTAATGATTTATTTTGACTATCACTACTATTCTAGCCACTGTTTCCTCATGACACTGGTTAACTACTATGAAAAATAAAACTAGAATCAACAAAATTTACTGAATGTAGTTGATTCTTCAAAAGCAACTAGGGTGTGGCTCGGGATGAGGAAACTCTAATGAGGATAATAAGTACCACACTCACATGGGGGGTTATTCTCCTTTAAACAATTGAAACACATTTGTGATCACATCTTCTAAATCCACATCATTGTCCATCCCTCTATTCTCTGGTTCTTCAAAATTGGGATTAAGTGCAGGTTCTTTTAAAGGAAAATATGTTCCATGGATATATAATTTAGCATCCATTTGTAAACCTCTCTAGGTACATCCTTAAGATCATGTCGATGTCCCATCACCCCTATGTCCTCTTTCTATACTTCCTTCTAGCATCAAACCTCTTTCTTTCAACCATGGTTTGTCAACTCTCCTTTCTTATTTAGTTTCTGCAACTCACACAACCTTTCTTTGTTGCTTCCTTCGTCATTGATCTCCTTCTACAATTTGTCACTCTTGTGCTTCATTACACACATTTGGTTAAGCCAACATTGGTCCTAATTTATGCTCTCCTGAAAACTTGTTCATCCCTTTCGCCAATTTTTTATTCCCCCCATGGTACCTATTCTTCTAACCCTTCAACATTACCAATGCTATTCCAACCATCCCCCAGTGTGGGGTATTTACTCAACCATGTTCACAGGTCCAAAGGGAAGCATGCCTTCTTCAACCAATGACATCTTGATCCAAGTTGGTATTTACTTTATCAACCTCCCACGTGCTCCCTTCTTGAATTCTTCCTTTGAATTTGAAAATCACTGATAGGATTATACAAAAAACTCCACTATATACCCTTATATTGTAGGTTACAACTATAAATCAATTGTGCAAGTGATTTGATGGTCTACCCATTGAASCACAACTAAATTCTAGATGATCCATTCTATCCTCTTCCTCTCCCTTTGAGCATGTTTTGGTGCTTCTTCAAGTTTCTTCAATAATTTGTAAAGGCTTACTTAGAACTCAACCCAAAAGATTTCATAATCATCCCTACTAGCATCAACATAAAAAAACTATTTCTTTACACTTCTCAAAGTTCTTTTTGTGCAACTTTGCTTCCTACACAATGAAAACCTTAAACCTACTTTCAAACCAAACTCCGATTTGTGATTTTAAAAATGTTTGTCTTATCCTACAAGGGTCCCTCACAATATAGTTATGGAAACAAAACCATTTGTTGGCTCTTTTTGGAGACTAGGGTTTTCCAAAGATCGAGTGTAGTCTAGTGCTGGTATTTTTAAACCCTGGAGGGGATGGTGTCACCTAAAGCACATGTTGATACGAAATATAGGGAAGTTAGTTACGATATGAGTAGTTAACAATTCAGACCTAACATCCATTCATAACAAAATCTATACTATTTTTATACAACTCTATAGTAATCATATCATATGCAGATTCATAGCATGACATATATCTCATGTAACAAAAGGTAAATATAGTTATCAACATGTTAATAATCCATATAAAGAATACATAACACATTTTGAAAGTTGAAGGGAACTTCTATTACTCCATAGCAACATCCATATCCAATACATACTCACACCCACAATAGGAATATGGGTGGTTCATAACAACAACATGATAGTAGTACAAAGCTCTATTATGCAATAGTCAAATAGTTCTCAATAACCCAAGAAAAAACAATTAATTGCTTACTTGATTGATTCATCATTCATTCCTCCATTAATCACTAACCTATACTCGTATCCTTAAAAAGATACTTATATAATGCATAATGGTTATTCTTGACCATGTCAAAAGCCTAACTTATCTAGTCAACTTCATAAATACATCCCATTATATGTTAATCCATTTAGACCATAAAACAAAGATCTTTTCCATCTTTTGTACTGGTTCACATGGCACAATTGAAGTTGTCCATATGTTGTGGTACTTCTTTACATTTAACATGCTTGTAGAAAAATGAAAAAACTAACAATAATAAAATAATTTACATTTAACATGCTTGTAGAAAAATGAAAAAACTAACAATAATAAAATAATTTAAAGAATTATTAAATTAAATAATAATAAAAATTGATAAAAAATGATATAATAATTATTGTTATGAGTTGAATTCAAAGATTATAGGCCCTTACATGTTCATGCTTGTAATAAGGTAGCTTAAAGAAAGCAAAACACCTTGAAACTATGAAAGATTTTATAAGGAATTGAATTTTTTTGTTCCAGCTACAACTCAAAAGGAACTTTTGGAAGAATTGATTGATGCGAGATATAAGTTGAAAATTGGCATACATTCACATACTAAAAAAATAAACCATATCCATCTAGACTCAACATGGACAAAGATGTATATATGGGTAGTTGAATTCAATTAAAAATGTAGTCTTAAAAAAAGTTGCTACAGGAAGAATCCACATCATGACACCTGACACTTACACACAAGCCATTGAATATGGTTTATAAAATAAACAAGAAGAATCCACATCATGACACCTGACACCTACACGCAAGCCGTTGAATATGGTTTATAAAATAAATAATTTAGAAGAGAAGCCTATAGAGAATGAAGATGAGAAAGTTGACTTTTCCTCAACATGCAGATATTATAATCATGTTGGGGCATTCTAGATATTATAGGAAATTCAATGTGATCTCTCTTGATATCATATTTTCATTAGATGAGCTTCTAATAAAAGGATTTCAAGCCGGACGAGTTAAACCTATTGAGAGCCATGAAGACTAGGAAATAAAATATTTTAGCTATTGAAGAATCAATGCGGAGGCTCATGAGTTGAGCTCTCCGGATGAAGAAAGGGGATAAAAACACCATTTTTTTTCATAAATATGTTACACAGAGGAGGAATCAATATACAATATGGGATATATCCAATGATGATGGGACAATTCTCTCCCATGAATTGAAGATAAATGAATATGCTTATAAATTTTTTCAGATCCAATACAGTGTCACTGAGGTGGAAGACATGAGAAACCAGTTTCATATAATAAAAGATGTTCCTAGAATGTTCTCTGACGTAGAGAGTGATGAAATGGGGAAATCAGTCTCCATTGAAGAAATTGAGTTTACAGTTAACAAAATGCCAAAAGAGAAGAGCCCTGGCCCGGAGGGGTGTACACAAGAGCTCTTCCAATCTTTCTTTGACATCATGGGAAAGGACCTTCTCTTGGTCATTGAGGAATCCAGAGTCTCAAGCTTCATTACAGGCGCACTCAATGCTACCTTTTTCACACTTATTCCAAAGGTGAGAAAACCTTCCTCCTTTAATGAATTCAGGCCCATTGCCTTATGTAACTTTGCATATAAAGTGATTTTCAAGATAATTGCAAACCACATTAAGAACAAGTTGGCCTCTTGTTTATCTCAAGAACAATTTGGTTTCCTAAAGGACAAATTGATTTTTGATGCTGTTGGTTTAGCCGAGGAATGCTTCCACACAGTTAAAACTAAGAAACTAAGTCCTGTCATCCTTAAGTTGGATTTTAAAAAGGCATTTGATAATGTAAGTTGGCAATTTCTGAGATTACTGCTCATCCAAATAGGGCTTAACTGGGAAGTAAAAAAATGGATTATGTCTTGCGTTACCAATGTAAGTATGGCAGTGCTAATAAACGGATATCCTACTTCGTTTTTTAAAATTCATCGAGGGTTGAGACAGGGGTATCCTCTTTCACCACTATTGTTCCTTCTTGTTATTGAAAAGGCAGTAGATAGATAAAAAAGGTAATAGAAAATGGATCTTTCCAAGGTCTAAATGTAGCTGTTGAGACTCTATATCACACCTGCTATTTGTTGATGATGTCCTCATCCCCGAGGATGCAAATTATGAAGAATGGTCTCTCTTACACACACTTTTAGGGAATTTATGTAAAGCTTCTGGTATGATCATCAAATGCCACAAATCTTGCTTCCTAGCTCAAAACATAGATCCAGAGTTAGTATGTAAATTGAGGACAAATTTTAATATATAGTTTTTAAATTTTGAGGAAGGAATGAAGTATCTTGGATACTTTCTAAAGGCAAACAATCATAGAGTGGCTGACTGGAACTGGATCATTCAAAAAATTGAGAAGAGAATTGGTTGTTGGTCATTTCGATGGCTATCCTTTGGCGGCAGACTTGTTTTAGCAAAAGCAGTTCTGCAAAGTATTCCTATGTACTAGCTCAGTTTGGTTAAGATTTCGGTGACCACTCTGCATAGAATACAACAACTAATTTTAAACTTTATCTAGAGGGGTGCCAGAAAACAAAACGAGTTCCATCTAGCTAAATGACAGAAGATAACGCTACCAAAGGAGAACAAAGGATGGGGTTTAAGGAATTTAAAGTGGTTTTCTCTCTCCTTAGTTTCAAAATCTTGCTGGAAGGGGCTCTTCGGTGACAGAGTATGGAGTTCAGTGTTTAGGAAAAAATACCTGAAATCTCTCTAGGCCTGGATGCCTTTGTTGGAGGGAATGACCTATGTTTTATTTCATCTCATATTATTTCTAATCAACATAATAAGAACATCTATTCACTAGCCCAAGCTGCTATCCATAATGATTCGACATCCCTGACAGTTTGGATTGACTCTAATCAACTTAAGCTATCAACTGAGCTAGCCTTGGAATGGGACAATTTCATCCTCGCTCTTCGAACTAATGGGATATCCTTAAATGAATCCCGTGATAAGCTCGTCTATTCATGGAACCAGACTTCAGGAACTGTCTCTATCAAGTTAGCTTACCAATCCATATTATATTCAAATTTAAAGGGAGAAAGTCGATGGTGGTTCAAAGTTATCTGGCAAGTAAATGTTCTGCATAAGTTCATATGCTTTATATGGTTATGTTTGATGGATTGTATACTCACAGAGGTTAATTATCAGTGCAGAGGAGGAATCGGGCCTTCAACTTGCAGTTTATGTCTCAACACTGAAGATTCAACAAAACATCTCTTTTCTTATTGTGTTGTTTTTAAATTTATTTGGAAATAGATTTTTTCTCATCTAATGATCCATGGAATGGGGAGAACGGGGATTGGAAGATAACCTCCTTAAATGGTTCATTAAATATCCAAGGTTGAGACATATTCCATTCATTGTGATATGGGGCATCTGGAAGTATTGGAATAAGATGTTATTTGAAAACTGGGTTAGACAAGATACATTCATAGCAAAACAAATTTTTCTTTCTATCTAGGAATTTCAAGATGAGACAAAGCTTGACAGATTGGAATATATACTAAGTCCAGTTTATTTTGATGACTCACCAATTGGGTTCTTTGATGGTGCAGCCTCACGAAATAGGCGTGGTATTGGATTATACCTTAAATTTAGCAGTGTCCACTTTTATAAAGCATATTTTGTTGGAGGAGAATGATCCAATATGAAAGCTGAGCTCCAAGGTTTATGGGGACTGCTACATCTTGCTTCCTTGTTATCTTTGAGCAGATTGATGGTCATTGGCGATTTCAAAACAACTATTGATTGGATAAAAGGTGAATCAAAATTAAATTGTTTATTTCTTAGGCTGTGGCAAGAGAATTAGAAAGATGCAAGTCAATTTTGAAAGACTCAACTACATTCATGTTCACAAAATTTTTAACTGAACTTTTGGTTAATGTTTTGATGGAATTAATGTATATTAATGGACAAAAAGAAAAAATCCTAGGTTGGTTTAGTCTTTATACGTATCGAAGACAAATTTTGAAGAACTCATGGATTTCTCATAACCTGTTTTGAGGAATCCTGAGACAAAAGTACAATGTAAACACAATCTATATTTTTATAGTTTCACTTGATTCTCAATAGAATAGCAGTGAGACTGCTTTTTATGCCTAAAAAAAGAAAGGATGCCGAGGCCAATTATCAAGAATCTCTTTGACAGATTCGAGAAAAAGTTGGTTAAAGTTCCAATACTGGAAACTAACACATAGTTCCATTGATTCATGCAGTTCCATCCTTGCTTGATTGGCCAAGGAATTATAGACTTAAATAGAGGTCCATCTATCATAGAAGTAAGTCCAGATTTATTCAAAAGTTAAACAGAGTGATAGAAATTCTAGAGTTACCGCTCATGTGAAACTTGGCTCAAGTTGACAGAGGAGAGGCCTGAGGTTTGGTTGCCAACTATATATACAGAGTGTGTGTGTGTATTAGTTTCTGAATGAACCAAGGATGAGAAAACTTGTTTTAATTCATATATACAAAGCCGGAAAGGTTGGCAAGTTAGGAAATTGACGGCTGAGGGAACAGAGCTATAGTTTCCATTTCCAGCTTGAGTTCGTAATCTCTCTGCTGGAAATGAGCGAGGAAATCCCATTTTTAGAGTAGTTGCTTGTGGTCTTTGAAAGCCATTGTTTTCAGCGGTTCCATCTTCAAGCCCATGCACATTATTATTTACCAGCAGACATGCACATGTAAAGATATGAATATATATATTAAATGTATTGTGGTTATAGTAATGGCAATCACATGGAATCTATGAACAAAAGGTGAAGGGGTTGAGGAAATCCTAGCCAATGGAAGAGGAACTCTACGGATTAGTCGGATGATCCAATGGATGGTTTGGACATATTTTAATATACCATCTCTTCACATGGTAAAGTTGTTGGACCATGGTGATTAGAAGTTTCATATTAAAAAAAAAACAAGACCACTTCATCCTAGTGTGATAGGTATAGATTATGTTAAATTTCTTAATGTTGAGGGTGTCATGTCTCCACAGTGTGCTTAGCCAAGTCTTGTGTTGGTGCATTTCTTGAGGGCATGCGACACCGCGATGTTTCTCACCTGGCTGCTTGGAAATACAAAGGTTACTTCATCTCGACTACGCCTCTTCACTTAGAGCATACCCATACTCCATTCTAGGCTACTGACGAGCCACACTCCTACTCTAGTGAAACTCTTGTATATTTAGACATTTGTTAACAATTTTAACACTTAGTCATTTTTAAATATACATCCATGAACATGAGAATCCACGAGAACAACAATAGAACAAATGAAAGACATACACATATATAGTGCAGGCGACATGAGCCGTGCCTAACACTCAACTAAGTCTTTGTTATTGCAGAACAGTTACAACATGAGCACTACCGACTCAGTTTACAACTTGGCAAAGTCAAACAACTCACCTCACCTCACCAAGATGGTCATACACAGATCTGTCACCAAGACTCTTTGTCGCAACCGTCTTCGCATGCTTCTGCAGTGCACCTCAAACATGCCATAAATGTTTTTGCAAACTTCACATATTTATGTTCTACCTTACACATGCCTCCAACAGACTTGCATTTCTAGAATTCCCCAAAACCATCCCAAGAGAAGCTCACCCAACTCTATCTAAAAAATTCTCCTCAAGGTAGCACAAGTCCTCCCAAGTGAAGTGACTTGGCTCCTTGAGGGAGGTCACCCTCTTCATTTGCCTCAGAACCACAAATCTCTTCTTTCTCTCATTGTCTTCAAATATTCCTTCCTTGGTTGTGTTCCCTTGTTGTGATCGGACTAATCGATAGGTGCGGACACTAACAGATCTCCCTAGATCCATCTAGATCTAGAAAAAAACACACCAGAACATGACGCTTTCCTTAAGTTTTAGATATTGAATTTACTAACTAAAGAGGGATGAGTGACATACCGTTTAAATGTCACTTCCTCTCGCCATTGCCATCCTAGCTCCGTTTCAATGCTCATACAATGATGAACCTGCAAAAGAACGCAACCAACCAAAGTGATAGCAATATCATAAACTCAATATAAACCTATGTATGTGATCAAGGAATCATACAATAAAACACAACAAGCTTTATAGGAAAGAATCATATTACTGTATCATATTGAATGTGAAAGAGAGATTACAACCATGGCCTTGATGTTGTAAGGTCCCTTAATGTCAACCGTTCCCCACACACTTTCACTCCAAAAATTATGAGAGCGTAGATGCGATAATATTCACAATCTATTTTGACAAAGGCAAATCTCAAAGCCACTCCAACCAAGATAACAATCCCAAGCCAAAAAGATAACAAATCTCAAGAACAAGAACCCACAATCTAGCCTTCTCCATGAGAGCTTCTCTCCTTTTACATAAGTTGAGGAGGATAAGGTGGGGAGGTTAGTATGATCCCACTAAATCATGAAATGAGTAATATCCAAACCATTGGGATACCACCTCACCATGGAATTTTTCTCCTTCCACAGAAGATTTGAGAAAACACTCATTTTCCCCACATGTAAGCATTCTGGCACCACAGCATAGTGAAACACTACTTGACCATTAGCACCTAATAGCTATGATCGCGACTTAGAGAATCATACGATACTACCTAATACATAGGCAACCTATGAACTTCCCTTTTTATAAGGTTTTACCCGAATCGACTTCTTTTCTCGGGGAAAAGTTCTTCTCCCTTCTCTCTCTTGAATTCAGTTGACCTTTGAAGGCAGCAGAGATAGGTTTACATCATTAGCGGTCATAGATATGATGAAAATAATGTGTAACGAGCCCCAAAGTATGAAGTTAGAGGCAGTGATAGGCTGAAATGCACAACCAGTGTGTGTAGGAACAAAAGCGATTAGGTCGAGAACTTTCAACAAACAAGAAATGCAGTACAATAATATATCATCGAGGTAGGCATTTCCATACTTAGAATACAAATGAAACTCAAAGCATAAATGCCGACATGCGAAGATCGTAATGATAAGGCGGTCATGGCCACCAAACATACCTGCTTGTGGATCCATGCGATATGACTCAAATCTTTGAACTATAGCCGCAAAATACGGATCTATGTGTTAAAGACTCAAATTTGAACATAGCCACCGGATATACAATGTGGATCTATGCAACGATTACAGCGAATATACTCAGCAACTGGATCTATCGAGAAAATATCGAGGTCTTCATCTCACCACTCTATAGTACAAATCTAACAATGCCAAATACGTATGTTTGAAGTCGAACATGGTAGAAACCACTTGATTACCGGTCATTGGTGTATACCGTTAACAAGTCGCGAGGAAATCACCATTAATGTCAATGACTCCCCGGTACACTAGTACAATCCAAGCGAATGTGAATAAATCTTGTTGAGGTCAATTTTCATTGGAATCTTCGATCAGGTGCGATGTGAAACCCAACTGTCAAAGCGAAACACGCCCATTGAGGCATGCTAGTTCAAAGATGCAATTAGTTTCTAAGTCTAATTCACGGATAATGAGTTGAAGTCACGGCCAGGAAAATACTCACATGGGGGCCTTAATGTATCCCACATCAATGACATAAACAAGTAACAAGATTTGATGTAGATCGAGTAACAAGTGATTCAGGCCCGACTCGGGATGGCCGACACAATAGAAGAGCTTAAAGGCTACTGTAGAAATGGGCGACACAATAGAAGGCTTTTCAAATTGAACATCTTTTTGAACATGGCGGCGACCGACAATTGTCTTGAAACAGCGACTCCAAAAAGCGGGGGATCCACCGGACCCGATTTGTAATCTTATAAAAGGAGTATGATCGAGGGGAGACATGTGTTTCAACCTAGACACAAAGTGAGTGAAAGGTGTCATGTTCAAAGTGACTCTTCCATAGAATCTAGGTTTGGGTACAATTCTTTCCCAATTTTTCCATGCACCATTTACGGCGAGTACCACTATTTTTGTGACTTGAGGGAGGATAACATATGCTTGTAATGTAGCTCATCGCCGGATGAGTCCCTCCGAGTATATTTAACGAAGACCCCTGGGAAAGGAGTGGTTAGGTCCCATTTAGACGCTAGATGTTTGTTTTATGAGTCCAAAGAAAGAAGAATCATGGGTTTTTCATGTTTAAACAGTCTGAAAAACACTTAAGAACTCTCTTAGTTCTTTTTTTTCGTAAAGTAGTCTAATGAGACGAAAAGAGATAAACTATAAGCTCAACGAGATGTTTTCTTCAAATACTTTGACGAGCATGAAAATAACAAGATCGTTCGAAAATCTTTTCATGTTTAGAAATTAGAAAGAGCAAAGGGAACTCCGAGGGGGTTCCTTTTAAGTATAATATGAGTCCAAAAAGAAAATTGATAAAATTATACTCGTTTACATTCTCATTTATTTACGAGTACGAGAAAGAACAGAGACTAAGATCGGTAACTTATTCTCATGTTCACGAGCATGAGAAAGAACAAAGACTAAGCCGAGTATGCTTTTCATTTTACATAGCTTTAAAACAAAACAAAACTATGCTTGGGACTAATTTTATTACACACAAGCTTAAAAAACTAACCAAAACTATGCTTAAACTTTGGTTTCATTTTTAGACAAGCTTGAACCCGGAGGAAACTATGCTTGGTGGGTGGTTTCATTTTACACAAGCAGACCATAGAAAATATGCTTGCAACTGCTTGTAACACATGGATGGTTGGTACTTAGCTAACAGAAACTAGTGGCTCTACTTTAGCATGATGGAAATTTGAGAAAATGCCCCTAAGCCGTTTCATCCAAGCGCAAGGAGAATGAAATGAAGCTTCAATCTAGATGAAGGACTTGACTCAAGCAGGCAGAGAGAAACTATTTCATTTTTAATGGAAGCTTGACATAGAAACAAGAACTATGCTCGTAACCTATGTTTCATTTTTAATGATAGAGGTTGCCACAGAGGCGAAAAAACTATCCTCGTAGAGATGGTTCATTTTTTCTTGAGCTTGAAATAAAAAAAAAACCATGCTCTCAAAGACCTCTGTTTCATTTTTTATGAGGTTGCCCTCGGAATGAAAAACTATCTCGGAACCTCTGTTTCATTTTTAATGAGGTTTCAGTAGAGACACAAAAACTATCCTCGGAAGTGGTTTCTTGATCATGGATTCCAAGGGACAATGCTATGGAATGACACCATGTCAAGGGACAAAACTTCGGTCATGGCTTCCAAGAGGTCTTCACTAGAGGAAGAAACACACTCTGGAAGGACACCATATTTGAGGGTATAATAGAAATGAAAGAATCGGGAGCTCTAACAGCCCTATTGAAGAGATCACCATGTCAACTACTAGATCTAAGTTATCAGAAGTTGAAGGCATGGGATATGATGCCACATAATTCACTCGTGGTAGGGAATATTCTACTTGAACACTAGGAACAAATAAAGGGGAAACCTAAGGTAAAGTCAAAATAGGATGGTGATTAATAGATGAAAGTTGATCAATAGTCACAACCGTCCATCGTGAGGAAGATATCACATAGAAAAAGGTGAACACAATAGCTTTCATGGCATGGAAATAATCTCACCCAAGGAGTAGAAGACAAAATCAAGGGTCTTGGACTACCATGACATCGATAAAGACAGTTTTCCTTCCTCAGTTTCTTGTAACTGAGGAAGGGTCCCTAAAGCATGACTAGTTCTTCTATTAAAAGCTAACAGAGTCTGCGTAACTGGCACAAGATGAGGATATCCCAAATCTTTCCAAGCAATAGGGACAAAATACTAATGGATGCACCTTTAAATACATGGAGTGTTTGAGAATGTCACCGACCACAGAAACATGCTTGTAATTTGGAAAGGAATGTGAGAGGAAAAACGAGGTCCAGTTAGCACACCATAATCAAAATGGATGGCCTCATAACTTGGAGGGTTCCATGGGAGAAGGAGAATACCCCCTACGATACGGTGATGCATCAGCGAAAACATAAATTGTTGGTTTTACTCTCTATAAGGAGAGTAGGAGCGACCGATGGAGATCAGATCGACCACTTGGTTTCATTCTCAAAGAATTAAGAGGTGAAAAAAGGAAATGGATCAACCACTTGGGTGACACTCTCTAACGGAAGACTGGGATCAACCGAGGATAGGATCCAGATCAGGCGGCAGTTTCACTCGAGGAGAAATTAGAGATTGGCAGAAGAGGCCGAGCAACCATTTGTCAATTATTGGAGAATTGAGAAAAAGCTTACGATAGCGAGTTGGAAGTTGAGAATTTTGTGAAACATTCATGTCTTCAATAATTTCGAGCTATACATACAAGGGAAAAGGTGAGTGAGATAGCTCCCTTTGCATAGCAATACCTGGGAACTTGACTCTACTCCTTCTTCCCAACGGTATCATTGACTAGTTGGCCGGAAGTCATCAACTTGTTGTTCAAAGGCTAACGACATAGGTTGGCGAGGATGTGTAGATCATGCTTCTATAACCTTGGATAGACGGGGCATTCCTTAAGAAGATGGCTACCTAAAAGCACAAGGGTACTTGGGCTTACGGGTTGTTTGGGTGATCTTGACATCATCAACACTCCGGCCTGACTAACGATGGCGGTTGTTTTCCAACATGTTTGACAATGATTGAAGGTTTTGACCCTCGCTTATCTCTTCTTCTTAATATTTCTTTCTTCTTCTTCTAACATTCCTTGGGTTACTAACGGAACTTTCTTTCGACTAGAAGATGAAAGCAGCGACAGTATTTCATGAAGAAGAAGACCTTCTTGGTGAAGAAGGTGAATGATCAATATGAGTTTGATTCTCTTGGGGTGAAGTGATTTTGACTGAAGCACTTACTGCATTGAGGATTACTTGAGTGGAAAACAACCACCATAGAAAATCAATAGTGAGACACGGAAGGATCAAAGTAGCGATGTGGGGACCAATGTTTTTCCATAGGAAGGAAATAAAAGGTTCCCCTGGAGCGGGGGTTCCTTCATTGGTCATTACGACAACTGACGCAATAGAAATAAAGATCCAACCTATATTTTATTAGGGAGAACAAACAGCACATGTAAAAATCTAGTAAGTAGCCGAGAAGCAAGCAAACAAAACTTCTCACAATGAGAGCATACCCTGGTTGGTGATGAAATCAATGTCGTGGGAACAAAGTAGAAGGGGCTGAGATAGATCGGTTGGAAAAGTTACATTGACAAGCGCTTAGCGGACTTTGGTGCAATCTCCCACACATAATCATGGGTAGCCGTGCAAGGAGGAGTCTCGTTTGGCCAATGTCGATTCAGTGCAGGTAGAGACTTGCCCCTCCAGTCACCTGGAGTGTAAGAACCTAGAGAGATAGGCCACTAAGGTTACCAATTACTACGGTGATGCCTGGGAAACAATCCAGCGATGCGATCCATGTGCAAAGAATTTAGAATTATCTAGCCCGAAACCAACTGAAAGGCTTCCACTCATCATTTGAGAACATACCTCTCAAGCGACCCCATAATACACATAATCTCTACACCAAGACCAACAAAAGCAGGGTGAGTAACTCTTGGTCTCAATGCGACCGTGATTGACCCTTGTGTTAGAGGGCTTTCGGGACAAAATGTAATAGTGGATTTAACCGCTCCTAACTCAATATTCTATGTTGTTTTGCAACTTTGGAAAGTTATCTTTCACCTATTCCAAAACCTACAACTAATCTAATGTAGTTTACTACCACAAAATATAAAATTGTCTAATCAATTTTAATGGTAGCTTTATTTTATGGTTGTTGTTACTCAAAGGAAAATTGCATGGACAATATGGTATTTTGACCAACTCAAAAATTATACAAAGATATGAAGATGAAATCTATGCTACGAGAATGAGAAAGCATTTATCATTCCCATATGCACGATGTCCCAAAATATATTAAACTCATCAATATCAAGATTCCCAAAGGAAATTGAGGAAAAGGTATTGAACACCAATGCATGATGGCCCCAGGCTTTGAAATTTTCATAATTTGAATCAAAAAGCTGTGAAGAATCATGCAATTCTGCTACTTTAAATGAAAGGATGCCCCAATCTAATATAAAGCAAATTTTTTTTTTTTTTTTTTTTATATATAAATTAAAATTTTCACTAAAATAATGAACTTTCTTAAAACAAAACCCAAACTAAAAGTTTTCTTTTAAAGCCCGAGGAACTATTAAGAAGAAATCGATTTCCCTAAACAATTCTAAAGAAAACACATGCTTTGTAATTGAAAGACACTCAAAGCAAAGAGACTAATCCTTCAAAACCAAACAAAGAGAAAGTGGCTAAAAGCAACTCAAAGGTTGTCAAGCGGTATGCTTGAGGATCAATATAGGCTCTAAAGCTCAATCTATATTTGATCAAAGCAAAACTTGGTCATCAAAAGATGACAAGAACCAATCCAAAAAGTTTACAAACAAGTTAGCAGCCTAGCGGTATATTATATTGCGAATTAGGTATTCATGAGGCTAGACGATGATGGAAATGCGAGAAGTTGCATGCTTGAACCCTAACGGTGAGCATCAATATTCTCATAGTCCATAGGCAGTGCGGTCACAAGAATATGCGTAGTCGGAGAAAATTTTGAAGGGCGAGAATATAGAGTGAACTACAGATCAAAGAGTGCGGATGGATGTCCCCGCGGACTCAGAAACAGAAAACAAGCAATCAAAGGAAGGAAACTAGACTAACTAGGAAACAATCAATCCCCAGTGGAGTTGCCAATTTGTGATCGGACTAATCGGGCGGGGTGAGACACTTCGCGGATCCCCCTGGATCCACCTAGATCTAGAAAAAGCTGCAATTTAGTAGCTTTCCTTAAGTTTTAGATATTGAATTTACCTAACTAAAGAGGGATGAGTGACATACCGTTTAAATGTAAACTTCCTCTTGCCATCACCATCTGAGTGTTCCAATGCTCATACAATGATGAACTTGCAAAGAGATGCAACCAACCAAAGTGATAGCAATAGCATAAACTCAATATAAACCTATGTGTGATCAAGGAATCATGTGATAAAACACAACAAGCTTTATAGGAAAAATGTGATCAAGGAATCATACAATAAAACACAACAAGCTTTATAGGAAAGAATCATATTACTATATCATATTGAATGTGAAAGAGAGATTACAACCATGGCCTTGATGTCGTAAGGTCCCTTCCAACTTTCCTTCGTTCCCCACACACTTTCACTCCAAGAATTCTGAGAGCATAGATCTGATAATATTCACAATCTATCTTGACAAAGGCAAATCTCAAAGCCACTCCAACCAAGCTAATAATTCCAAGCCAACCAAAGCTAAGCTCAAGAACCCCTTCTCCATGGGAGCTCCTCTCCTTTTATAAGTTGAAGAGGATAAGGTGAGGAGGTTAGGATGATCCCACTAAATCATGAAAGCAAGTAAGATCCAAACCATTCGGATACCACCTCACCATGGAAGTTTCTCCTTCTAGAAGATTCGAGAAAACGCTCGTTTTTCCCACGTGTAAGCATTCTCGCACCCTGCTTATAGTGCAACCTGCGAACTGTTCGCACCCTAGCTATGATGCATCCTGCGAGAATCAGGCATTCTCGCACCATAATACATAGGCAAACTGCGAACTTCCTTTTTATTAGGTTTTTACACAGGAAAATGCGACTTCTTTTCTCAGGAAAAGTTCTTCTCCCTTCTCTCTTCAGGAACTTAGGCCACTGACCCCTCTGAAGGCAACATATAGGTTTACATCATTAACGGTCATAGGGATGATGAAAATAATGTGTAACACTTGTTCTCTTATAGGGACTCCAAAAGTCACCATCGTGAACCATCATGTCCTTTGGAGGTGTTTCTCCCCTTCATGAACCCATGTCCAAATGAATTATTGCGCCACTTAGCAGACTTGATAGCACAAACTAATCGTCGCACCCCTTCAGGGAACTAGTCGCTCAAACAAACCCATACGATCGTCAACCATCATGCCCCTTGGGATCGATGCACCCAACCTTGGTGCCTCCCTCATGCCGGTGTGCCCCAATCTCTTGGTTGCTTCATACTTATGAAAGCCCCATCTAGCCAAAGACCTTACATCCCCCCCCACATCAAATTGTTTCCGTCCCCAGTAACATCCACAAAATATGCGATCTCGAAGTCTCCGCTTGAACTTGTGCCTCTGCTACAACTAAGTCTATAGGAAACCCAAAGTTTTGTGCCAACCAAGAACCCCAAATTCTGCCAAAGTGGAAACCCCAAGTTTCCACAAACCAAACTATACTGCATCCAATTTCGCACAATCTGTTGCCTGAGTCAATGCAATCACTTCACCCAACTCTAAGGATGGAAGTCACCCAACTCTGTTGCACTCTCTCGCTACAATGTTGCTTCTTTGTTGCTACCCACTTCACTTCAAAAAGTTTCCTAAGTTTTGAACTCATGTGATCCTGTTGATGCGCCCATAGTTCAAAATATTATGGCATGTCTCTGCACATTAAATTCCCCCATGTAATGGACTAATTTGGTAGCTAGTCCAACCGTTGTGCCCAACTCATGAGAATGTACTTCCTCATGCCCGAACTTCGTATTTTCTATTTCATCTTCATTGCTCTTTCCTACTCCAAATACTAAGGAAAATGTCCATCCTTGCATCACGATTGGCTCCATTGTCGATCCTCATCAAAGAGATCCTCTACAATGTCTAAGTGTTGTGCTTCAAACCTACTGGCACATCAATCACAATTTGGTCCATATGCACAATGATCTCAAACCAAGGAAAGGTCGCTCCTCACCTTGTTTCACTATGAAGTCACCCCAAAACAAAGTTTTCTATGAAAACTTGACTCCATTGTCCACCTCATGGAACAATTAGCCAATCTTTGCACCAAGAGTTGTACATCCATACTGCATTTTCCTCACTACTTCATCACTTGTCCATGCTGCTGCGTCTACTTCTATGTGCCTTGGAATCGTTAGGCTTCACCCTCAACCATGTTTCCCCAAAGAAAGAGAAATGCCCATACCCAAGTAATCTCTTCATGTTGCAATCTACCTATCTACACAATCTCTCCAAATGAAGACAAGTACTCAAATCACCTCCTTTTGTCAAGTCACCTCTTCGTAACTCAATATCTACTATGAGTGTGGCCAACACACCCTCACTCATCAAATGCCTCAACAAACTTTTCAAAGTGCTCCAAGTAGAATGAGTCACCTCAAAGAACTTCCATACCTTAGGAACGGTTGAACCAATACTCTTCCAACATCAACCAACGATCCCTGCCAAATCTTTATGTCATCGTACAATCATCCGCAAGTCACCAAGGTGCGATCTGCCTCATCCGATGTTCCATACCAAAGGTGAGAGTGTTGGGGAATGAAATGGAACATGATATCAAACAGAGAACCAAATACTGCAAACAATCAAGGAGGGATAAGAAATTTCAAAAAATAGAGGTGGCATCTAAAGACATTGTTACAACAATTAAGCACAACATATTGTGATGATAAAATCATAGTGCATATTGTACATCTTGATCTACATGATCTATTGTGAAAACTCAAATCACATTCAACATATGGATAATGAACCAAGGGGTCTTCTTTTATAGTCTCAAGATCTAACCGACTCCCACAAAATCCAGAAGATATTGTCCACATATAACCATCGGTGGTTAGAGTTGGCTCCACAAAATCTTTCCTATCAAGTCGGCTTGAAGGGACTCGATTTCACCGACTATTTATCTAAAATGTAGTCAATTGCAGGGCTGGTCAATCTATTGCTTGACTATCTTCTACTACTGGTCGATTTTCCGACCGATAGAAATGTCGACTACCTGACTGAATAATGTGGTGTGCTAGTCGATCGCTCGACCGACTGTGTCCAGATTTAGGTTGACCTCTCGACCAACTAAACCTAAGAGATGTGTGATGAACCATCAATGCTTGATGTTCCAACAACCCCCCATCAACACACATCTCTGGGAATTTAGGAGGTGGAATTACATTACTAGAATACCCCCCATTATTGTAGCTTCCTAAATCCCAAGCAAGGTGCGAAGCTTGATAAATTTTTCTTTAGCTAAAAGTTTGGTGAATATATCAACAACTTGATCGTTAGTGCGACAATATTCAAGAGAAACAATGTCATCATGAACCAACTGCTGTAAATAGTGAGTATGGAGCTCAACATGTTTCATCTTACTATTAGCAATAATGTTGTCAACAACCAAAATGACACTTTGATTATCAAAAAATATTGTATTCAAGGTTTGAACAAGAAATCCAAGTTCGCCCAAAAGTTGACGAATCCAAACTACTTCATTACCTATTTGAATAGTACCACAATATTTTTCTTATGTAGTCGACAAGGAGAATACCTTCTATTTCTTGCATGACCACACCAAAGGTCTAGTGATATAGTGAAACACATACCCATAAGTGGACTTATGGTCATCTTCGTCACCAACCTAGTTAGAGTCGGTGAAGCCGACTAGGGAATTTGAACTACGACAATATTGGATACAAAAGTTAGTGGTACCCTTCAGATATCAAACGATGTGTTTAACTACTTTCTAGTGGCTTTCTCTGGGATCATGCATGAACCGAGAAACCACACTAGCAACAAAAGAGATATCAGGTCGACTATGAGTAAGATAAATAATATTGCCAACCAATTGTCAATAGAGAGTAGCATCGACAATGGGCGTTTGACAGGTTTTAGTAAGATTCACTACAAACTGAAAATGAGTGGCACAAGGATTGCAATCAACCATCTTAAAACATGTCAACAGATCCATTATGTATTTAGACTGAGAAATTAAAAAACCATCACACAATGGTAATACTTAAATACCTAATAAATAATGTAGAGTTCCAAGATCTTTCATGTCAAAGGAGTTAGCAAGTTGTTTCTTCAATCTAAAGATGAGAGCATTATTATTTTTGGTAATGATTAAGTCATCACCATATATAGAAACAAATAAAGTGTCTCCATTGGAGTGGAGAACATACATGTTGTGATCAGATTCACATGATTTGAAACCAAGCCTAAGAAAGAAACTGTCAATCTTAGCATACCAAGTATTGTAGGGGCTAGTCGACCATGTTGACTAGACTCGACAATTGACTTAGAACTTGTTGGTCGACCGACATAGTTAGAAGTAGAAGTTAGTTGGAGTCTCTGCTAACCAACCAACCCAGGAAGTTAAGCAGTTACAACTAATTGTTAGAGGTATAAATAGATAAGAACATGAAGGCTCAGATAGCTTCATGGGAGAGGATATATGTAATTGTGTTGTACTTTCTATCATATAATAACAAGACTCTTCTTTGGGCTCTCATTACTTATGTATGTCTATATCTTTATGTATATGTGTATGCATGTATCTCTATAATAGCTATGTAAGGTTCCACTGGTAACACTTTCTACTTTCCCTTAGATTACAACATTGGTTCCGTTGTCGATAGTACTAAATTTGGGCATGTAGAAGTATACATAAATGATAACTCAACAAGACATATGTGAGTGGTGGGAGCACAAAGTTGAGAACTACATTAGAAACTATGCAAGAAGAAATAACCTCTCACTAGCCAAAGCAAGGTCGCGGTTATTTTAAAAAGTGCACAAGAGATTTCTTGAAGCTATCCCAGAAGCATTGTTTCAACACATCAACAAATCAGGTGATGCGTAGATTGAAACCCAATGAGGATTTAGGCATGAAGTTGATGAATGGAGGAATAACGAAATTGCATGACTGGATCAAACAAATTATCGAAGATTATATTTCAGAACAAGCCGTTGAAGATCGGACATCCCTAGTCAAAATAAAAGAGAAATTCTACACTGAATTGCACGACGGGTTTTTTTGCACGGTTCCAACACTTCTTCACAAATTTATTCTCAACAAGATAGTCGACGATATCGTCGAATATCGACCAAGAATAGTAATACCGTTACCAAATAACAACTTCCAAGAAAGAGACGAAAGGTGGGAATATTTTCTTGATGCAAAGTGCAAGGATACAAGAGAAGCCTGGGATTACTTCTTGAAGGAATAACGATGGCAAACGCTCTCGAATTAGAGTAAGTCGGGTCAGCAATGGGGTGTCGGTCAAGATTGTGAGATGTCATAAAAAATAAGAAGTAGCATTTCCCAAGCCCAACTGTCATAAAATCCCATAAGCAATCCATAGATATCCAAAAAAAGAACGAGACAAAAGACAACATTAATGAGAATAACTTCGTAACTAGTGGAAAAATAAAAAGTAGAATAGAAAGATGTTAGGGGAGGGTCAGCTAGTCAGAGTGCATGAGCAGTTTGATTCAGACAAAGATCGATCATAGTTAGCAACAACAATGGTCGCAGTGACACCTGATAGATACAACGACACACAATTGAACCTCCATCAACTGGTCGAAAAACCAAAAAGTATGGACTACGAAGAATCTGGACCAGCTTTGCATATGTCTCCCACACCAAAAACCAGTCCAAGAATAAGATCATTTTTCCAACAAAGGATAAATATCGACGACCAATCGACAAGATTATGGTACAGAACAAACAACCTGGGAAACCTATGAGACACATTGATTGTCGAGCCTAAATGAAATGAAGTCAACAATATAATTATTCAAATCAAAGATCTCACTGACTCGACCCCCCTGCCACATATAATCTCGAGAGAAGATATTAACTATAATCTAGAAACAACGCAACCATTGGAATGACGGTTGGTTGAATACAAATATCAAAGTTCCCAAACTGAGGACACATATTTTGTACTCAAGAAGAAACACCTATTCCTTGAGTATCATCCTTCGTCGGACACATAAAAAACCTGACCAGAAGATTCGACGACTTAGTCGAAAGTAGTAGTAACTCAAGCACCAAGAAAACCACGTATCCCCACCAAGTAATTCAAAATGGGACTCAATCATATCCCTGTCTATAAAGGCGAAGAAGACCCAAAACACCATTGGTTTGTATGTGAAATGTTTATGGAGGCAATTGATATTACATATGAAGATAAGCATATGGCACAATTTAGAGTTGCATTGTGCCATCACGCCTTAACATGTGCGTATTTCATTGGAAGCCTCTTGGATTTTGACTAATTGAATGTTGGTAGCCATGGTTTCTCTTATGAAAAGGTGAAGATTGAGGAGAAGATACATGCGAAAAGTTGAAAGGTGGTTAAGAGAAAATACTTGAAGATAAATATGGTCATCGATAAGGATATTTGAGTTGAGTAGGCCCTAGTATTTGTAGGTCATAAAATTGCGAAGGAATCTATGAAATCGTGGATTGAAAAGGTTTGGGAACTAGTCATCGGTTATGGACTTTTCTTTTTGATCCTATTGAAGGGATGGATAGAGTTCACATTTCTCTCAGAAAAGGATGCAGTGCTAGAGTTGGTGGTTCATGGTTTTGGGGCACTGCTTTCCTTTCACTGAAACCTTAACATCCATGTTTCCACCCCAAGTCTGAAGCGCTCACTAGAATTTTAGTGTGGGTTAAGATGCTCAGTTTGACGATGAAATTTTTGTTAGCGAAATTAATTGGGGATATTGGGAATCTGTCTGGACAAATGATACTTTTTGATACATCTTTCAAGTTAAGTGTTCACATCATGGTGGCTAGAGTCGTGGCTGAGATAGATATTTGTGAGGTTTTATTCGAAAACTTGGATATTGTTATAGGTAGTTTTAGGAATATGCAAGTGCCAAATTACTACAATGTTCCTTTTAGATGTGTAAAATGCCAATACCATGGTCATATTATGCAATCTTTCACCTCTCCATTTTTAAGGAAGGTATGTAAAAGGAAATAAGTCAAGGAATTGAGAGGGTCTTGAGAGAAGGAAATATTTTTGTAGTCAAAGTCAATGGAAGTTCTAGAGTCATGGTAAGATGAAAAAACTATATAGTTCAAAGATATGAAATTTAAGGATCACAAAAAGGATGTAATAGAGGAAATTGGTGGTTAAAATTGTAGTAGAATTCCAAAGATTGTGATTTAGGACATCGAAGTCCTTATCACCATGGAATCCAAACAGAATCCAATTGACTAGAAGGACACTAAAAAAAATAAAGTTAGACCTACTTCCAAGTGATCCACCTATCAATTATCAATTAGTAGAAAAATTGATTTCCTAGGAAGCATGGATGATCCCTAAGGAAATTCCTATAAATCCAAAGGCAAGGTTGGGTTTAGATAAGGGGAAACAAATCCTAATTCCAATGGATGGCTATAATCCAGAAATGGAAGGAAAAAAAGCAAATCATGTATATTATGATGGTGGTTTTGACACTTGAGGGAACTCTGAGAGTATCTTGATTGGGTTAGGGTTTAGTTTAAATGATAAGGAAATAGATAGGGGAGGTTGATACTTTGACACAAGGAGGGAGACCTACATGGGGGAAGTAATTGTTTGGGTGGCTAGTATTTCACCCCATCAAGAGCCTATTCCTAATTCAGTGGGAAGAAAAACATTCTTGTAGCAGAAACATGAAAATCATATTATATAAATACAACAAGGTTGACATAAGACAATTGTAGGGGTTCTTAGAGTGGGGTATCCCTAGATGTTGATTTTCTTGTGGATTCAACCCTTGGTATGCTATGATACCATGTTGAAATTTCTATTACTCAACACTTGACAATTAGCTCAAAACAAAATCACTTTATCTACTAAAATCACAGGTGAGTAATCAACTAAACATGAAACACACACATAAATAAGGAAATCAAATCAAACACATACGAACACCAACGTTTCTGGGTGTAAACCCATAGAAAAACACCAGAGGGAAAAATAGTGTTGAGAATGATTTTATTATGCTAAAATTAGGGCTCCTGTAACAGGGATAATGGGCCATCGAGAGAAATACAACTGCAGACTAACCTAGAAAGGTATGACCTACTGTACGACTAGTTTTGGAATGCTTTTCGAGGCATATGTGATTCAACTTCTTCTGAATCGCGTATATATGTGATCCGCTTCACTATGAACCATGCATTCATACATAAAACTTGTATGACAAGTTTTGTACGATCTGACACTCTCTTGTGGCTTCCTCATATTGAAACCCACCTGTGTAAGCCTTTGTTCTCTCTTCTCCTTGACCCAATCTTTAGATGGAATTCCTTCTCCTTCCTTATCCAAGATCTCCTTGAATCTTTCACATGTCTATCAAGTGTCTTTCTCCTTGACCTTAAACTTGCTTTTATAATCATGAGTTATAATCTATTTCTAATCTCAAAAGTGATCTACGGTTGAGATTACTTCTCACGCTCACTTGAGATTTAGATTACATGTTGCATGCTAAGTACTTTTAGCATGTTTCTTAAATAACTCAATTAACTAATTACATAATTAATTAATAAAATAAATCTACTTTAATAATTCCTTTAATTAAAGTAAATTCAAGAGTAGAAGGATTTGAATGATTTCCATATGTCTAGACACATATAAATGTGCATAAATACCTGTTTGATGCTACCACTAACATCAACACTCCCTCTTAGTGAGGAAGGTATTCTGCACCACTCCAAGTCCATCTCTGAAGAATACAAGCTTCCCTTTCTCCAAGGGATTGGTCAGAATATCTGCAACCTGCTCATCTATGGAAATATATTGAAGGTTCACTTCTCCTTTCTGGATCCTATCCTAAATGAAGTGATATCTGATCTCAATATTCTTGGACCTATCATGGAATACTGGATTCTCAGAGAGTTTGATAAAACTATGATTATCACAGTATATCATCGTAGGTTCCAACTCCTAACCAAATAAAATTGTAAGAAATTTGTGAAGCTAAATGGCTTCACAACTAGCCATACTTGCTACCATATACTTTGCCTCTATTGAATTGAGTGCTACATAAGTTTGTTGCTTGATGAACCAAGTAATCATTGTTGATCCCAAGATGAATCAATACCCCAAGGTTCTCTTTCTATCTACTGCACTACTTTCCCAATCCGAGTCTATATATCCCTGCAACTCTATTTCATCTCCTACAAGATATCTCAATCCATATTTTACTATAATATCAAGTACATGAGCACACTCTTTGTTGTTATCCAATGCACCTTCCTTGGCTCTACCATGAGCTGAATCAAGGTGTTCACAACAAAACAAATATATGGCCTGGTATTGACTAATTGCATCAAGGACCCTACCATCTTCTTGTATATCCTAGGACCACCAAATCTGAATATGAAGTGTCAATCTTCTTCAGATTGGTAATCATAGATGTAGCCATCATTTTATAGTACTTCATCATGAATCTCCTCAATATATATGTTGCATAATTCCCTTGTCCAAGGAATATCTCTCCTGATACCTATCATACCTATAACCCCAATAAATAATGCATAAAGTTAATGTCCTCCATTTCAAAATCACTAGCCAAATATTCTTTGCACCCTACAATAATCTCCTATGCACCCATGAGACATAAATAATCAAGATACAAAACCAATATGAGATGATCCTCTCCAAGAAGTATGAAGTGAAAGTTAGGATCCACCTCACTCTTGGTAAAGCCCATACTCTGCAAGTATCTATCGATCCTGGAACACTGCACCCTGGGTGCCTGTTTGAATTCGTACAAGGAATTCTTAAGTCTACACACATGAGACTCCCTCCCATGTACCTCAAATCCCTGAGGTTTCTCTATGTATACTTACTCCTCAATAATCCCATTCAGGAACACTTTTTTCACATCCATCTGATGTATCCTCCACTTCATAACTGAAGCAATAGAAATAAAATCTCAAATAAAAGCATACCCGATGACTGGAGAAAATGTCTCCTCATAGTCCAGTCCCTCTTTTTGGGAGGACCCTCTCTCCACAAACCTCGCCGTGAACTTTTCTATGCTACCATCTACAACATGCTTGATATTTTAGAGCCACCTGGAACTCACAACTAATATTCCCTCCAGTATCAACACTATGTCCCAAACATCATTCCACATAATAGAGGTGTCCTCATCTACAATGACATCCTGCCATACTCGGTGATCTCCTGCTTCCTCAAAATGGGAAGGCTCAACATCAATGATGCTACTCATAAACGCCATATAGTTCAGAAAATTCTTTGGAGGCCTTCACTCTCTGCCCACACTCCAAGGAGCCTCACCAACATCCCTCAATGTTTGTACTAGCCACCTGGGTCTCTTGACAGGTTTGGAAGGGGATAAATCCTTCTCTCCACCTAGAGTCTGAATTGTTGATTGTTGCTCATCCTTCAGAGACTGTTGCTCCTTGTCCTATGTCACTGTCGATGACTCCTAATTACTTCTAGATGCTAAGTTCTCCTCAAAATTCACATCTCTTGTAACAACCCCAAAATAAATTATTTTTAAGGCTGAAATTGCTTAGGAATTTATTTCCGTTTTTGGTAAATTCAAAATTGTAAAATTATTGTCATTTATGGAAATTCCGAATTTCGAATGTAGTTAATTGTAAATAATGATTATGACTGTTGGAAAAAGATCTGATTTGACCCAACTAACTCTTTGACTATGAAACTTGTAAGAAACAAATATTTTTATAATTATTGTTGATGGAAAAATGGAACAACCAGGTTAAAATCAGTTGACCATGACTCCATGAGTGGCGAACATATTGGAACTACCTCAGAGATGAATGCTACAAGTGGAAAATAAAGTATTTGGCCATTGGCAGCCCCTGAATATCAAGGAATTGGAAATATGTGAAAATTCCCAAGGGGAAAAAGACCTAGGTACTATTGTTTTTGGATATATAGCATATGAGAGGAGGTAGGACGTTGCCTAGTATGTTGGGGAAATAATTATCTCTTGTTGTTATGAACACTTTTTTTTTAGTGTGGGGTAAGGGGAAGATACTGAAATTGAAGGACTATTACTGAGGAGGAGTTCTGAGTTCGCCCTCATGGATTCATGATCAGGCTAGGGGGTGAACGAGACAAGTAAATTGGTTGTTTTGTTCTAAGGTTGGGAGGAACTTGGTTATTCCACTTGTGGTTCAAAAATTGTTCAGATATGTCTATCTACTCCTTCTCTGTCCAAATGTTATTTGAATTATTGGCTGATAGAATTTCTTCTGTTTAAATATGACTGAATTGCTCTGTTTTATTAAATTCTGATGGGATGAAATGTAGGAAAAACTCTTATAGTTTAATTATAAACGTTGAGCAAACCTTTTTATGTATCTTGGATGGAATTGAATCGAATTATGGAATGTATTAGGAGATATATCTATGTTAAATAGAATATTATTTCAATTTACTGTGTTAGAAATCACTACCAGGTCAGTGAATCATATACATCTAGTTATTCTATTTTGCAAGTGAACTTTAGACTGCACAAACGCTATTATGGAAGTAAATCTGAGATTTAAAACCTTTACATACCTATACGTACAAACATATCTCTGTGAGTCATCCCTCAATTCTAGATGATTTTTCTCTAATGAATTAAATTACTGTTGGAATGATTACATACAATAGGAAGTAATCATGTATGCAGATATATATATATACACACAACTATACCAATTTTCATGACTCATTGAAATGCCTAATGTATGCATACCTCCAAGTACTAATAATATGATGGAAAGCGAATAGTCTAACTAATCATAAACAAAGTTCTGGAAATGAAATGATGGAAAGTGAATAGTCTCACTAGTCATAAACCAAGTTCTCAAAATAATATAATGGAAAACGAATAGTATAACTAATCACAAACAAAGTTCTGGAATGAAATAGTAGAGGAGCAGAAGCCCGATGAGTCGAAAGACAAAGATTCTCAAACCCTATAATTTGTATGCACCTATTTTAAATAAGTTTGAATTAAATAGCTTTATTAACAAATAATAAAATCGTTCCAACTTCTGTATAAGTATTAGACCAAAACAAAGAATTGACTGATAGAGCTTCCATCTAAGTCAACTATTCAATTATAAACAATGGTATAGTCCTGCTCATATCATCCTATTACACAGCAACAAAGTTTTGGTCCTTATGTCTTTTCTTTAAACTGAAGATACAGAGCTAATGGATCGGCCATCTTTTTGAACCTAAACAAATTCACCCATGATGATTATTTCTAGATCAGAACCGTATCTTTAAACCCGAGTACCTTTCTTTAACGGGGTATGGTTCTGATCCATCGCAACGATTTGTAAACCTACAAGGAAGACGAGACGATTCTTCTTAGCGTCGAATAGAAACCAAACAAACTTAAACCTTTAAAGGTAAAACAGATAAGACAACAAAGGTATCATCTTACATAGTAATACTTATCTTGAATTGTCACAGGAAAAATCCTAGCCATAGTCGTGATCCATCGACACGCCGAAAGGGGACGAGTGAAATTGAAAGCCTGATGGGTACCCTCGTAGAAAAACAGGGTCCCATCATTAGATTGGCTACCAAATTGATTAAAGAAAAACTTTCAGGAAAATTAAACAAGTAAACAATAATAACACCATAGAAATTGCAAAGCCAAGCTGCAAAGGGGTTCTCGTGGTATGCGTAGGTCGAATGCATGAATCAAGTCAGAGTATCAAAAACTTTGAACACAGAGTTATACGATATATGTCAAATACATTTAGCAAAATATAACATGGACTGATTGTCTGTGCTGAAGAGGATGAATTTACTCAAAGTTTAAATAAAGAGTTAACATTCATGCTGAATACCAGGCTTAGACTGGTATTTACCATACACAGACAACAATAATATCTGAATGAAAGACGATTATCCAAATTTAATCACAAACTCAAATATTTGTATGCTGCAGAACACTTCTTAATGAATTGTTCAGGACACATAATTCCCACT
>SNQJ01S0001925.1:195053-215122 GCA_010110895.2 Picea sitchensis | reverse complement strand
TCTAGAATCCTTATCCATTTTTCAACTTTTTAATGAAAATAAAGAAATTACATTTATGTGAGACTCTAGGTCTTCTCTGATTTACTTGACCTTGGTCAAGTCATGAATGAACTCATTTTCCCTGAGCCTATGCTCCTGCATCAATAATTGTTCCCTCTCCTTTTACTGGATACTTGGCATCATCACTAAGCTCCACATGAAACTTCAAGTCCCTCTCATTCAGATTGCTAAATATCTCCCATGCTTCTATCATATGACCAGATGAACCACCGTTCAAGAACCAATCATTCATCACTTTTGTGCTAGCAGAAAGGAAAGAAACCATTGAGTAATCCTTCTCAAATTTCATTGCAAACTCATCAAGATTCGTCTTTTTTGATGTTGTTGTCTGCGTATTTCTAAAATAGGAAGTTGGATGCTCCATCAAATATGTCTTCAACTCTCAATGGTGATGCTTCCATGCCTAAGACCTGATAAACTTCCCTGGAAATAACCATATACTGGAAAAATGCCCCTGTGTTGAAATGTACGACTTATATGCGACTGTCAACACTGCAAAGCACATATATACATGATTCGACACACTACAAATAATGTATGTACACGATTCAACCCACTCAAATCATGTATGTATGTGACTTGATCCACTGCAAATTGCATATGTACGTGACTTTGTCTTCTACGAATTATGTATACCTCTGTACACCTGCAAAAACCTAGTTCTACCTCAGTATGACTGTTTCCATGAAAATTCGTCCTTCGATTTCCTTCTGCTGGTTATGAATATGATATGGATATGAGATATGGATTCCCTTCAGAGAACCTGACCTAATACCATGTTGATTTTCCTATGGATTCAACCCTTGGTATGATTTGATACCTTGTTGAAATTTCTCCTACTCAACACCCGACAATTAGCTAAAAAAAAATCAATTTGTCTACTAAAATCACAACTGATTAATCAACTAACATGCAGCGGAAGCATAAATAAGGAAACCAAATCAAATACATAAGAACACCAAAGTTTTTGGGTATAAACCTCAGAGGGAAAACTAGTGCTGAGAATGATTTTATTATGCTAAAATCAGGGCTCCTGTAATAGGGATAATGGCCCATTGAGAGAAATACAACTGTATACTAACCTAGCAAGGTCTGCAATGTTGTACGATCTGTTCAAGAATGTGTTTTGAGGCATATGTGATATTCCTTCTTGTGAATCGCGTATATACGTGATTCAACTCACTGTGAACCACAAATCTGTATGGAAATTTGTACGACAAGTTTAGTACGATCCAACACTTTCTTGTGGCTTCCTCAGACTAAAACTCACCTGCGTAAGCCTCTGTTCGCTCTTCTCCTTGACCTCATTTCTAGATGGAAGTCCTTTTCCTTCCTTATCTAATATCTCCTTGAATCTTTCACGTATCTACCAAGTGTCTTTATCCTTCACCCTAGCCTTGCTTTTATAATCGTGAGTTATAATCTATTTCTAATCTAAAAAGTGATCTATGGTTGAGATTACTTCTTACAGGCACTTGAGATTTAGATTACATGTTGCATGCTAAGTACTTTTAGCATGCTTCTTAAATAACTCAATTAACTAATTACATAATTAATTAATAAAATAAATTTACTTTAATAATTTCTTTAATTAAAGTAAAGTCAAGAGTACAAGGGTTTGGATGATTTCCACACGTCTATACACATAGACCTATTTGGAAATACCTTTGTGATGCTACCACCAACATCAATACTAGAAACATGGTAGATGAGGAAGCTTATTTCTCTAAATATCCATGGACTACCCTATAATGCCAAGATACAAGTGTAATCTAGATTAGTAGAGATAGAAAAGCCTAATGTTATGCTTCTTCAAGAGACTACGGGTCTTGAGGAAAAGTCAATTAGTAGTTTGAAAAGTTTTTTCAAGTGTTGGGATTTATATGCTATTTATTCCTCTGAGAATCCTAGGGGATTGATTATTGGATGGAGATCTAGTTTGGAATTAATAAATGTTTTCTCTGTGGTTTCAATTCTATGCACATAATTATTATATAAAGGTCTAGGGAAAACTATCCCAATGATGAATGTGTATGGACCATATGGTGATAGACAAGGGTTATGTGATAAGATTTTCACTTTGGATGTGGTAAAGGAGGATAGGATCATTATAGAAAGTGATTTAAATTTCACATTTAGTAGAGATGAAATTTGTGGGGACTCTACAAGGATAGACATGTTAATCCATTATTTCAAGAATAAGATATATATGGAAGGAATGGTGGATCTAGAACCAATGAATCTCAAACCTACTTGGAGAAATAACATGCAAGGGTGGAAGGGTTGAAAAAATTCTAGATCAATTCTTGTTCTCTAAACATATATTATAACTGTTTGATAAAAGAAGAGCATGGATAGATGTAGGAAGCTCACATGACCATAATATAGTCTTCCTAAAATTATATTTTCATGATGAGAAACACCCAAGTCCCTTCAAGTTCAACCTAAATTGTCTTGAGGATGAGAATTTTAGGGAAATGGTGAAAATAGAATGGAGGTATTTTGCTCCCAACTTAGAGCATTCTGCCAATTTTCAATTAGTTGAGTCATTGAACATTGTAAAAGGTAAAATGATGGAATTGGAAAAAAAAGATCATAAGAGCACATAATAAAAGGGATAGACTTCTAAATGAGGTTTAATATGAAATTAAGGAGATATATGAGAGAAAAAATGAAGGTGTCTTTAGTGTTGAAGGCTCAGAGACTTAAAGCAAGGGAGAGGAAAAAAATATATTATTGGAAGATAGGGAAGTGGAAAGGAGAATGAAGAACAGAGCTGTCTGGTTGGAGAAGGGATATGAAAACACTAAATTCTTTCACCAATTTTCAAATCATGGGAAGAGTATTAATACCATTTGGTATTTACAAGATAAAAATGGTAACAAATTAAGTGGTTTCAAAGACCCTGGTGGAATGAGTGTAAATAATTTTTAGTCAGTTTATTGAGAGCTAACAAGGGAAAATATTACTAAGATTGTTAAATTAGTTTCTTTCTTTCCTCATTTTGTGACTGAGGAGGTCAATAAAAAGTCTTATGAAGAGGTTTACAAGGAATATCGTCAATGAGTGATCCACTCTTTTTAGAAAGATGAGAGTCCGTGACTAGATGGGTGCATTATTGATTTCTTCTTCGGATTTTATAAACTAGTAGAGATCTAAGAGTTATTGAAGGGATCGAGGTTCTTGGGAAGGTATTAAGGTCTCTAAAATCTACATTCATTACACCAATTTTGAAATCTAACAGGCCACGTACTTTTGATGATTATATGCCACTCTCTTTGTAATTGTGTATTTAAAATTGTTGCCAAGGTTCTAATAGTCATATTGAAAGAGGATTTTCAGAGGTTATATCTCGAGAATAATTTGGTTTCCTAGCTAGTAGGCATATTTATGAAGCCATTGTCGATGCTCAAAAAGGATTTCATATAATCAGATGACTAAATATGTCTACTATGGTTATCAAGTTAGATTATTCCAAATCTTATGACATGAGAAATTGGTTATATTTAAGGACGATATTGCTAGATGTGGGATTTAGTTATCCTATGATAAAGTGGATTATGGGATTTGTCACGTCTACTTCATATGTCATACTTATCAATGGAGTGTCCTCAAATTTATTTAAATCCTCAAGGATTTTGAGATAGGGTTGTCCTTTTTCACCCATTATTTTTTTTATTGGTTGTAGAAGGACTTAGTTGAGAAATTATGGAGGCTAAAACAATTGGTTGCTTAAAAGGGGTCAATATTGGTAGTTCTATGTTATTAAATCATTTTTTATTCATTGATGATATACTATTAAAGATCTAATGGTTCAAAAAGGGAATCATGGAAAATTTAGAAGCTACTAATTAACATCTATTGTGTGACTATCGTTATGGAGGTTAATGCAAAGAAATCATCCATTGGTTTCAATGTATTAGGTGAGGAGACTGTAACGCATTGACATATTTCCTTTTATAAAATACACCTTTTTCCATTCAATATGGTTTTAAATACTTTGGTTTATTCTTAAACCCAATGGCTATAAAAATATGGACTAAGGATGGTTGTTGGGAAAGATAGAGAAAATGATTCAATTTTGGTGTAATAGGTGATAGAGAAAATGATTCAATTTTGGTGTAATAGGTGGCACCTGAGCATGGGGGGGGGGGTAGTGTAACCCTTTTCAAGGAATTTATTTATGCCACACAAGTGTATTGGAATTATTTGTCTTGGAGTTTGAAAGGTGTTTTAGAAAATATTTGAAATATTTCTTTCAATTGTTTATAGGGTATTACATGAGAAGGTAGCGATATCCTTTGGGCGAGATGACAATTTATAACTCTTCCAAAAAGTAAGGGGGATGGGGATTGAAATAGATCCATGTTATTGGGAAGTCTCTAGTTGCAAAGAGTCTCTCCAACCTTTTTCCAAAAGAAAGTATTTGGAAATCCATAATACTTCATAAATTTATAACTCTAGCTACTTTATTGGATTGGATAAAAAATACTTAGAAAGATATTGTACTATCTTTTATTCTCATTGGAAACTTTCTTACTTGGAAGGTTGGTAATGGGGAGAGTGTAAGGATTGGAATATCCCATATTATGGGATGCGGGGAACAAATTTATCTAAATCAAAATTCATTAAATCATTTTTATGAAAAATGAATTTATACTTTACATCAGATTGTCGAACCAGTTGCTACAAATGTATAGCAACATGGTTGGAAATTGACATAGCCTATTGATTTAGATGAGGCTTGGCCATATAGTCCACAGTTATATCTGAACAAGATGAAAATAATTCATGTTAGAATAAGGGATGAATTCGATGAATCTTTGATGTGGTAAAAAAATAAGATCACATGAATGTATACTGGAAAGAATGAATATGACATGTAGATCGATCCTAGTAATCAATAATGTGTGTGGTGGTGGTCTAAAATATGGAAAATAACACCCCCTAAGAAAATGGGAATCTTCTTGTGGCTAGTACTAAGGAATGAGGTCTTAACATGGGAGGGCCTACAAAAGGGATGAATACATGGTCCCAATATTTGTATGTTATGTACGATGGAAGTATAGACAATTTCACATTTAGTTATACATTTCTCGTATGCACAACATATATGGAAAAATATTGAAAATATGAGTGGAATAGAAAATGCTTGGAGGGGATCTTCAGTGGAGGAATGTCTTTGAGCTTGATTTCAAAAGGAACAAAGAGAATTTATAGCAATACCATGTCTCATATTATGTAGTATTTGGCCATCTCAAAATGGATAGGTTTTTGAGGGTAAATAGATTCCCACTTTTTAGGCATACAATCAGGTTTGTTGACTTTTTGATGTTTCAAAATGATCACAAAGATACGACAAATAAGGTAGGTTGGTGAGTTATTTATTGACAAATCCATTCCTCGGGGATTATTTGATGGTGCAAGGAAAGGAAAAAACTATATCAACAATGTTGGTGGTGTTTTGTTGTCTTTGTTGATCACTTTGTTAAGTTCAAGTATGGCTTGGGTGTTGGATCAAATAATTATGCTAAAATGATGTCCCTTTGTATTTTATTAAAAAATGCTATGGATAAAGGGTTTATGAAACTACATAATTTTTTGGATTCTTCTATGGTTATAAATTAGATGAATGGAGAGATGCAAATCCACTGTGTTATGTTGGAAGATTTGGCAAGGCATCTTAAGGAGGCATCATCCATGTTTGAGTCACTATCTCTTTCCCTCATCTTTATCATGAATGTAACACATTCTCTTTCCAAATTACTACGCTAGAGGAATTACTACGCTGGAAGAGTCTTTTAATGGAACCTTGACATAACAAATGTCATTTGTTTATTTATTTGATGCTTAGATTTTGGGGCATCTCCTTATGTATTTATATTACAATATGTAATGTCTTAATTTTTTACTATCACAAGACATTATTTGTGTAGAGGTATATACTCAGAAGTATGGATTTGAGGAGGACGAAAGGGTGAGAATCTATTTTGTTGATATGTCTTCTTTTTATCCAAATGTGTATAGGGAAAACAATGAGAGACACTTTCTTTCATCTACTTATGTACTCATGCCAAGAGAAGAAAAAAATGTGATTTCCATTATTTCTTTTGAATATCAATTATGGTATTTTCCATGATAAAAAATGAGAGGTAAAATAAAATTCCACTTTAAAATGCCCTTGTTGTAGATTTTAAGCTTTTACAATCAATTATTTCAAATAGATTCTTAATAAAAATATAAAAGTTACAATTACACACACACACACACACACACACACACACACACATTACAAATATATTTTACCCAAGAAACCCAAACTAGGAAAACCAATAACCTATTTAGAGTCACACCTCTAATCCTCAATTCATCATATCTTCATTGTTTAAAATACAATACATATATATGATCATGCAGTATCCAAAACCCCTAATTCATTGTCCTGGATTAGTCAACAACCCTAATTCCTAAACCCTAATTAGAAAACCATGTGTCGAAAAACCACTAAAACTGGATGCAAAAAACACAAATTGTTTTTTGAGGGTGTTTCCTACGAACCCTTATGCAGGGGGGCTCCCGCCCCCTTATGAACCCCTTGTAAAAGGGGGAACCTCCCCCTTGTGACCCCTCGGACAGGGGGCACTATCACCCCCATTCAACCCCTCTTTGTGCTCGACACAACACATACACTAGTTCTAGTCATGCAAAGAATATAACATATACCCAACATTCTCCCACTTGTTGTTTTCTTTGCATACAAGGGGTTACATGGTTACATAGTCAATAATCCAGGGAGGAAATGCCCATAGATCCTCTACACCAAGATAACTTCTCAGTGCTCAGATATTTTGTTAATGAATCTGCAACATTCTTCAAAGTGTCCACCCTCATCATTAACACCTTATTTTCTTCAACCATGTCTCTGACAAAGTAATATTGAACATCAATATGCTTTGTATTTGAATGATAAGTCAGGTTCTTCACTAGGAAGTTTTCATTTTGATTGTCACAATATATCCTTAGAAATTTTTGTACCAACCCAATACCTGGACACAATATTTGTAACCATATTGCTTCCTTGTTGCATGAGTGTCTATTAAGCTTATGTAGTTGAGAGTGCCACTAAAAGTTGTCCTTTTCTCATCCAATAGATTGATCCTACAAACAGGTTAAACACATACTCACTTGTATATCTTATGTGATCCATATCTCCAGCCCAATCTACATCAACAAATCCATGTATGTGCAACGATATGTCCAATCCTGGTCTTCCTTGGTAGAAAAATCCATAACTACTAGTGCCACACAAATACCTGAAAACCCTCTTTACTATTGTCCAATGCCCCTTCCTTTGTTTTGACATATACCTGCTCAAAACTCCCATTGCATGTTCAATGTACTGTCAAGTACAAACCATTTCATACATCAAACAACCAATCGCACTAGCATATGAAACACAAGACATGTTCTCTTCCTCTTCCCATGTCTTGGGACACTAATCCACAAATAAATTTACACCTATAGGAATAGGGACCCTGATCGTCTTACAATATTGCATATTAAACTTTTGGAATATTGTCTCGACATATTTCCTCTGCTTTAACAAGAGTTTCCTGATTGCTCGATCTCTTTTAATTTCCATGGCCAAAATGAAATTTACAGCACCAAGATCCTTCATGTCAAATTTAGAGGACAACTGAGTTTTCACATCCGGGATAATGTCCTTGTCATTTCCTATCAACAACATATCATTCACATACAAGACCAAATAAATAAGACGATCACTGATTAATTTGAAATACACACAATGATCTGCTTTTCTCCTTGTGAATCTGAGTCCCAACATATAAGTATAAAATCTTTGATACCACATCCTTGGCGATTGATTTAACCCATGAATGGACTTTTTCAACCTACATACTAGCTCTTTCTCTCCCTTCACAACAAATCCTTCTGGCTTCTTCATGTAGATTTATTCTTCTAGATCCCCATGTAGGAATGTTATCTTCACATCCATCCATTCTATTTCAAAATAAAATGAAACAACAACAAATAATGGAAATCAAATTGAAGTGAACTTGGAAACATGAGAACAAATTTCACCAAAGTCAATTCCCTCTACCTGCGAATACCCTTTTGCTACTAACCATGATTTTTATTTCTCCACTTTATCTTTTGCATTCAACTTCTTATTAAACACCCATTTGCTTCCAATGGGATTTCTTCCAGTAAGAAAATCCACTAGATCCCAAGCCTCTTTCTCGTCCAAGGTTTCCATTTCTTCAACCATGTCCTTTTTCCAGAATTTTCCATCCTCTGAATCCATTGTCTCTCTAACAGTTCTAGGATCATCATTAGTAATAAACAAAGAAAAATTCGAACGGAAATCAAGTGGATTATACCTTTCCATTTTCCTTCTTTCTCGAACCGATCTCCTCAATATTGGATTATGATGATCTTATGATTCTAATTCTTGTTCTTCTATAGAGTCTAATTCATCATCCTTCAACTCAAACTCTATTTTCTCTGGTTCTTCCTTCCTTGGTAGGACTTTCTGTTTGACAACATCTTTTATTTATCTAAATACCACATCTATGTTATACACTACCTTCTTAGTTTATGGGTTCTAAAGATTATACCATTTCAAACTATCTTTATACCCAATAAAGATACACTTTTCATCCTTTTTATCTATCTTACTCATGTTTTCCCTTGGATTGTGAACATAGACATCACAACCAAAAAGCCTAAGATTTGTGAGAAATGGTTTCTTACCAGTCCATGCCTAGTGTGGATTCTTTCCATCTAATGTTGATGAGGGTGATCAATTGACCATGTAACATGCAATATCCGCTGCATCTACATAGAATTCATGTCCTAACCCTACACCACTAAGCATGGACCTTGCTTTTTCCATTAGCGTCATGTTCAAACTTTTTGCAACTCCATTTTGCTGAGGTGTATATGGAGTAGTCTTCTGCCTTTCTCTACCACACTTCTTATATAATTATTCGAATTAATTTCCACAGAACTCTCCACCATTATATGTCCTTAGCACTGTAATTATTTTCTTAGTTTGATTCTACATGAAAGCCTTAAACTCTTTAAACCTGTCAACGACTTTATATTTCTTACCAAGGAAGTATGTCCATGTATTCCTTGAGAATCATTCTATAAATTAGACATGGTCAATATATTTTCCTAGTGATGGAACTGACATAGGTCCAAACACATCAATGTGAACCAACTGTAAATTTTCCTTTTCCCTCAATGCACTAGAGGGTAATCTTACTCTATTCTTCTTCTCATATACACAATGTTCACATAAATTAAAATCCAGAGAGAAATTAGACATACCTTCAACAATACCTTTATCATGTATTAGTCTAAGGCCCTTCTCTCGAATATGCTCCAGCCTTTGATGCCACAACATAGCCTAAACCGCAGTGTAACGTCCCCCGTTACCAAACTACTTATGATACCAATATGTAACATTACCCGACTTACTACTGAGAAACTCTACTCCAAAATTCAGTGCACAGATTCTACTCTATAATATTAGTCTCCATAGAATTACATGAAGTAACGTGTCAACCCCAAGCTGAGTCACACCATACAAATTATAACAACAGAAGTAACACAAAAAAACTATGCACACAATTATACCAAGCACACAACACTATTATGCAGGTAATCCATACTGAACATGTGCTCATTAATATGCACACAACCAATATGGCATAATACATCAACTTTGTTTCCTTGTGCAAACCAACAAATCCTACCTCTTGTGCGCACATAATATTTCCTTGCGTGCACGACCAATCTGAATTCTCCACAAAGACTTATAACCATTATCATAAGGTTAGCTTAACAGGAAATCCAACAAAAAATATCATACTCATGCACAACTACAATTATTGAATATCCATGCCACACTTACATGTGAAAGTAGCAATATATAGAATAACAACAATTACTTGTATGAAACAACACACACAAATTAAACCCATGTTAAACACAGATAGTTAAGCACAAATTAAATGAGACAAGAACATAAAGAAACTTATCTTTTATGAATAGTCACCAATTGTGCAAAAAAATGTTCTTCCTAGCCATAGATTCTATTGCTCATATACCTTTAGCAACAGGTCACCCCTCAGTAGGGGCTTAACTCCACCAGGGAAAAATGGTTCCTAGTGGTAGTATAAGGTTTGATAGTCAAAATAATTTCTTATTCCAAGGCGCCACTACTACAATTAGTCTACAATATCTCATTCCCCACACACCTCTTACACCCAAGGAAGTGTGCCCATTTTCTTCACAGTAGTCCCTCAACTGCCCCACTTCCCTTCCAGGGTTCCAACAACAGGGAATATATGAAGTATCAGAGCCCTGCAACCGATGCCCAACTCACCAGGGAAAAATTCCTAGCAAGACTCTCACCTGGAGAGAATGCTCACAAGCCTGATAACCTACCTCTTCGACAACAAATCTCTCACATGGAGAGATTGCTCACAGGCTTAACAACCCGACTCTTCGACAACAAAACTATGGTTACAATATAGAACCCCTTACAAGCTCTTCTCTGCAGATAAGATAATATTCATCCTTTATGAGATGGTCTAACCCCCTTCTACACATGAGAAAATGAATTAATAATTCCCCAACAAGAATGAGTTTCTCCCCTTCAAAATACACTAAGGCCAACAATATATATTACATGCCTTAAACTAGACACTTGTTACCTTTAGAACTAGCTTTAGCCACTTAGTGCCCCATTCCTATCCCTCAGAAACATAGGATAAATAATTTATCCATAATTTTCACTTTTCCAAAAATATTAATAAAATATTCCCTAGGAATTAAGTCCCTCGCCTTTTTCCCCTTTTTAGTGGATTTACCCCCCTATCTCTTTTTGTCTGATATGTCTATGCACAACGATGTGATAATATTAATAACTTGATTATGATTACACTTTAAAAGGATAGGCGCACTGGCCTATTTTCATCCTGACTCACCAACCTCATATCACATAGGCTCTCCAACCTCAAATACATATACACCCAACAACACTATGAAATGTGTGCACCCTTTCTTTGATAATAATTGTCACGCACTGCTTAGGTGCGCATAAAACCAAAAATTTGTGCCAACGAGTCACCATCCTATATGCACATTTACATTTACAATTGGTACTAATGGCTCACCAAACTATATGTACAATTAAAAAGGGTTTTGATTAGGGACATTACATTGCCCTCCCCCTTATTTATGCACTAGCCTATGTGCATTATATACACATGTACATACAAAATTTAAAAAATATTCAAAAATATATAGATACTCTACTCAAATAACATCCTCACGCTCCCAAGTTGCATCTTTAGGACCGTACCAGGTCCATTGGACCTTTACCAGCTCCATATGTTGATTCCAGATCTATTTTATTTTTTGATCCAATATGCAAACCGATCACACTAAAAAATTTCCTTTTGGCTCCACCTGAATCACATTCCAATCAATAATATGATTAGCATCAGGTACATACGTTTTAAGAAATGATACATGGAAAACATCATGAATACACAAGGATGAAAGAAATGCAAGCATATATGTGACAGGACCAATCCTATCTAGGATTTCAAATGGTCCACCGTAGTGTGCTACCAACTTAGAACAATTTCCCAACTTCAGGAAAATGCATCTGGATTTTACTTTCAAAAACACATGGTCTCCTACTTTAAACTCTCTGTAGGTTCTACCTTTATCTGTGCAATTTTTCTTCCTGTCTTGGGTAGCCTTTAAATTATGCCTTATCTTTACCATATTCTATTCAATTTCCCTCATAAGATATGGCCCAACCACTGTGTGGTCTGTTGGGTTGTACCAACTGAATGGCATGTTTCACTTTCTACCATAAAGTGCCTCAAATGGGCTCATCTTTAAATATGCTTGATACCCATTGTTGTAAGAAAACTCTACCAAGTGAAGGTAGCCTTCCTATTTTGATGGTTTGTCCATCAAATACATCCTGAGCATATCTTTAATCACCAATTTTACGCTCTATGTTTTTCCATCTGTCTCAGGGTGATATGTTGTGCTAAAGTTCAGATTTGTCCCAAATCCTTTGAATAGATATTTCCAAAAGTTTGATGTGAACTTGGAATCTCTATCATACAAAATTTTCTTAGGTACACCATGCAACTTAGAAATTTATTGCATGTAAATTTCAACATTATTGGTTGCGTTTTGCACTGACTTCACTATAACAAAATGGGCATGTTTAGTAATCTTGTCCACCACTACCATAATATAATCATGCTATTGAGAAGTCCTAGGTAGCTTAGTAATGAAATCTGTGGTTACAAATTCCCACTTCCAGTCAGGAATGTAAAAAGGTTGTATCAAACCAATAGGATGTTTGTGCTCAACCTTGACCTTTGGACATTTAAGGCATCTAGAAATAAAATCAACAAACTCCTTTTTCATACCAGACCAATAATATTGCTTTTTGACTGTGACAATTGTCTTCTGGTATCCAGGGTGTTCTGCATAAGGAACCTTATGAATCTATGACAATAATAATGTTTTTAACTCCTGATCATTTGGAACATAGACTCTAGGCCTATATATGAATATTTTGTCCTCTTTTATCTCATAACCTTCCAATTTGTATTGCAACATACCTTGTTGTAAGTTCCCCTTTATGTCCACATAGCATTGATCTAATTTGGAAACTTCTAAAATTTTGTCACACAAATATGATTTTTACATGCTAATGGTTGTAGCATGCATATTGTGCACCCTTCTGCTGAGTGCGTCAACCACCTTGTTCTCTTTTCCTCTGATATGATTTATGTTAAATTCATACTCACTGAGGAATTCTAACCACCTTATTTGTCTAGCATTTAAACTTGGTTGTCCAAATAGATACTTCATACCCACTATGATTTGATTTCAGCTCAAATCTTTTACCCATGAGATAGTTCCGCTACATCTTCAAGGCATGCACTGTGGCTACCAATTATAAGTCATGAGTAGCATACAACCTTTCATGCTCTTTTAACTTTCTTGATTCATATCACACCACATGCCCATTCTGACTAAGGACACCATCGAGCCCTTCCTTGCATGCATCCATGCACCCAATGAAGTCTGCATCTGAATCAACGATTCTCAAAATTGGTGCACTTGTCAACAAGCTTGTCAAGTGCTAAAAACTCCTTTCACGATCCAGAGTTCATTCAAATCATGCACCTTCCTTTTGCAAGGATGTAATTGGATGCACAATTTTTTAGAATACTTCAATAAACTTTTTTTAATAACCTCCAAGTCCCATGAATGACCTCAGTTCTGCGACATTTCTTGGTGTCGACCATTCCTCAATGGATTTTATCTTTTTTGGATCACAACTATTCCTTCCTTGGAAATAATATGAACCAAATAATGAATTTGTGGTTGGTAAAATGAGCACTTTCTTGACAACTTTGCATACAACCGATGTTCTCTCAAAACTTGCAACACCATCCTCAAGTGTTGCTCGTTCTCTTCTTCAGACTTTGAGTAAATAATAATTTCATCTAGAAATATAATGAAAAAATTATCTAAGTAACTTATGAAAACTCCATTCATCAAACACATGAAGGCAATTGGTGCATTTGACAACCCAAATGACACCACTTTGAAATCATAATTTCCATACCTTGTTTTGAAGGTAGTCTTGTTGATGTCTTCTTCTTTAATTCTCACTTGGTGATATCCAGATCTAAGATCAATCTTTGAAAATATATGTGTGCCCCTCAAGTGATCAAAGAGGTAATCTGTCCTTGGCAAAGGATACTTGTTCTTTACTATTATTTTTTTCAACTGTATGAAGTCGATACAAAGTATCAATGTACCATCCTTCTTATTCATGAAAAATATTGGGGCACCCCATGGTGACACACTTGGGCATATATACCCATTCTTCAAAATCTCTTCATGTTACATCTTCAACTCCTTCATCTTTGGCGTACTCATCCTAGAAGGAGTCTTGGATATGGGTGTTGTTTCAGGCATCATATTTATATAGAAATCAGTATCTCTTTTTCGTGGCAACTTCGATATCTCTTTAAAGACATCCTAAAACTCTTTCATTACTATCCAATATTCAAAACTTGGAACTTTATCCTTAGGTGCCTCCTCCATGTGCATTGAAAATACTTGACATCTTTTCCTATAGATTGTCTTCAATTGCAAGGATGAAACTTATCTGATAGATACAACTCTTGGAATTAATTGAACTATTCTTAAATTCCCTACCTCATCCAAGAAAGTAAATGCCTTATTGTAGCAATATACAATGAGATGATGTTGGTCCACCCAATCCATACCAATGAGGCAATCATATGAGCCCAAAGCTTCGATATTCAAATCAGATTTTGTGCGAAGTCAATTCATTTCCATTGGAGATGCCTTAAACATCTCATTAATTTTACTTTTTGCTCCTATAGCTAACTGCACCAACCAGGGTTTTCCAATCTTGCTTCTTGGCAATTGAAATCTTTCCACCATCTTAGGATCTAGATAACTATGACTAGTTCCTGAATCAATTAAAATAACAATGGGTTGGTCATTAATATTACCTTCCACTTCAATCGTGTGTGATTGAAAATCAACTTGACTGTTATCCAAGGATGCAGAAATCCTAGGTACATTTATGCCCATGTATTCCACTTTCATAGATTGTTTTTCATTGTGCATGGTCCTCACCTTTTCACCTCTTTTAGGGAAATCTCTGCGCATATGTTCTCTGCCATGGCTCAAAAATTGAATAGATTGTTGCCATGGATTTTTCCCCATTGCCTCTGTCATTTTAGGCTCCTTGAGGGTTGGTTGACCTTGTGTAGTATTTCTGAAAAATGGTGGCTTATCCCCCTTCTCCCTCTGTTCCACCTTGCTTTTCATCTTGTCTTCCCAATAATTTTGGAAAATTGATCTTCCCCTTTGATGATCATAAATATATTTAGTGCACCTTATGGTTTCCTCCAATGTCTTGGGGTCATCATATTGTATCTTGTCATTGATAAATGAGGGAAACCCACTTAGGCACCTCTAAATTTTGACTTCCTAATCTTTGATTAATGTGACATATTTCAGTGCTCTAAGAATATTCTTTCATACTCATCTATTGTCATACTCCCAAGCTTGAGTTCAAAGAACTCCTTCATTTTCTTGTCATAGTAATGCTTGGTTAAGTATTTATTTTGAAAATACCTCTTGAACTCCCTCCAAGTAACCTTCTTCTCATAAATGTGTAGCACTTGCACGAATTGATCCCACCACATTTATTCTTTTCCTTTTATCATATATATGGAAATTCTCCTTTTTTCTTGTGTAGAATATTATGTAGCTAGAAGTACTTCCTCATACCCAACAAGCAAGTCTTTGCATCTTCATCCTTGTTGTGCTCACCATCCAAGGTAGGAGGCTTGATCTTATTCATTTCTCCTTGTATCTCTTCTACCCTAGTCCTTCTCTTGTTCTTTCTGATAGGAGATGGACTTGAGCTACTGCACGCTCTCCTAAATGAATGCTTTGACGAGTGGTGATGTTTCCTACCGACTCTTCTTGCTTCTCTTCTTTTCTCATCATGAGACCTGGAACTTCTTGACCTGCTTGATTCTGTTTCCTTATCCATTTTATTTTCTATTATGTCTAATCTTTGCATAAACTTGACATTGAAGTCATCTTGTTGCTCCTTGGATTTCATAAGCCTTTCATTATCTGCTTTATATATTTGGGCATCCTTTTTCAATCCCTTTATGGTTCCTACCAAGTTTATGCACTCCTCCTTGGATTTTGTACCATCAACACCCAAACCAACATATAAATCCCCAAATTCATCATCATGACTGGAATATCTTTGTGAATCTTCCATGCTTTTTGACTTTCTACGCTAATTCTGTCCTAATCTAATTGATGATAATTCTACAAAATGTGTAGACAAGAAGATTTATTAGATGAATTCATGAGATTACTTCATGAAAACTTTATCCAGATTATTTTCAGTACGAAATGACAACAAAGATATAATAAAGAAATGTACATAGATATATCATATATCCAATAATATAACATAGATATATGACATATATAACCATAAACACAGAGATATAGTAACACACAATTTTTATTAATGAGTGAAATGTACAAAACTGTAAAAATATAGAGTAAAAGACTCACTAGAATGGTGGAAAGTCATCTCTGAGAAGAGATGTAACGGCTATGCTCATTCGCAAGAAGATGTTGATTTTTACAATGAGGCTCTAGAGGCCCTTTTAACATAAATAAAATTCAAAACCCTAACCCCGAAAGATGAAAAACGAACAGGTTTGTGGACCTCGTTTTGGGCAGTTTGGTGTATCAACTTCTCGGGGGTGTAACTTTGGAATATGATCTTTGTTTGGCGTGCACGATAGCTCATTGGAAATTTATTGACGAGGACCATCATTTCACAGGATCAATCATGCCTTTGACAATCATTGATGTGAATTATCACAAAAAAACATCGTTTAGGCCCCCCAAAATGGCCCTAGAAGTTTAGGACCCGAAAAAACTACTAGAACTAGTAAATTCCCCAAAAATTGTTTTGAGCCAATTAGAATAGGTTAGTGGCCACCGATATCCACCTAGATCAATCTTCCCTCCTTAGGAAGCAATGGTATCCATTGCATTGAGTTCCTCGGGGAGAGGGAGAAGCGTTTGTTGAATCTGAACCTTGATGAGTTGCTTGCCTTGCTGGAGAAGTTGCGTTGCTTGGCTTGTGGAAGGTTCTCAAAAACCTGATGTTGGAAGGGTTGGACCTTTTTAACTAGTCTGGCTACATGAGATGTCTATGTGAAAAATGAATCTTTTCTCTTTTCTTCAATCTTGTTGACCTGCTTCTACTGGATATAAGGTGCTTGGATTGAGGTTGCAGTGGTTGCAGTGTCCTTCTGTTCACCTTTTGAATAGATTGTGAGGAGGTTGAATGTTGTAGCATGATATATTACTTTGCAGAACTATTTAGGTGGGACAATAGTTGGAACTACCACTGGTATGTTGTAGAGATGACCCCCTAGAGTAACAATGACACTATGGGGTCAAGACTCATAAATTGCATGGTGCTTCCACATTTACGGTTGGCCCAAAAGAACATCATAGACATCTAGTGGGGCAGCATCACATAATACCTCATCCTTGACGGGATTGATGTCGTATGACAAGCGAAACTATTGAATGACACATATATCTCATCATTGGTGAAGCCACCTAATGTTGTATGGATGTGGGTGTGGTGTTGTCGACAATCCCAACTGTTTGACGACCTCTGCTGAGATGAGGTTCTTCTGGCTTCCTCTATCAACAGTAAAATGAAGTGGGGTCCCATTAATCCACATATGTGAATGAAAAAGGATCTCTCCCTGTTACCCATGATTTTGGTCATCATGAGGATGTATTGATGATGGTGTACTCAGGCTCTTCATAAGAACTTTCTCCTGAGAAAAAGTTATTTTCATCTCTTCCAGAAAACTCATTTTTGAAGACTGTTCGTAGGCTGCTAGTATATTTGCCTGTGAGAATGCATGATTCTCGCAGGCTTCCTTAAGCCAGGGTGCAAGAAGTTCACACTGTGTTGAACTGCTAGGGTGCGAACTCTTTCTAAAGCAAGGAAAAAGATGAATTCTCGATGCTTCTAGAAGGGAATCTTCTAGAAGGATGAGATGGCATTCGAATGGTTATCCTAGTACTGGATTCCCTGATATTTTGGGATCATTCTTATCCAAGTAACTAATTCATTCTCTCCTATATATTGAGAGAATTCTCTTGGAGAAGGTTAAGCAAGAAGTTTAAGCAAGATTCATTGGAGAATTGATGAAGGATTGTGTGAAGGACTGATGCTACAACAACTAGGAGACTCCAGCAAGTTCATCCAAAGGCGTTGATCTTCTTCATGCAAGTGAGCAAGTGTGTGTGTCGGAGCCAAGGGACATCGAAAGGAAGTTTGAGACATCAAGTCTCAGGTTGTAATCTTTACTTTCCATCAATATGATACAGTAATATGTCCCTTTCCCATAAAGCTATTTCCACTTTATTGTATAATTCCTTGATCATATACATAGATTGATTGTTGAATAGATTGTTCTTTCTTCACTTTGGTTGGTTTGTGTTATCTTGGTCTTGACTGCACGAGAGCACTGGAGCAAAGCGGGAGCAACAAAGACCATAGGAAGCGATAATAAGGTATGTTCCTTGTTTTTGCCTCCCATTTAATTCAATGGTCAAAATCTAGGGAAAGAGTCATGTTTTGTCTTGCTTTGTTCTAGATCCAGGTGGATCTAGGGAGATTGGTTAGTGTCCGCACCTATGGATTTATCCAATAACACTCCCTCTTCAGGATCTGTTGTTTCTTCAGGTTGAATTGTTGCGATCGTGAGAGTAGCAGTGGGGTCTGCATTGATGATCTATCTTCTCCCATTATTTTATGAATAAAATTTTGAATCAGGGTTCGATTCCTTTTCTTTGATCTCAGCCACTGATGATTTTTTTTAGCAAGATTCATTGGTTTTGTGCTAGGGGATTTTGTGGAAATCGCACCACTTTCCAGTGTCCTTCTTTGTCTTTCCATTACCCTTCTTTTTGTTGGAGCATAACCCTAACTTACATTAGTTTATACTTAGATTAGACTCCTAGATATTGGTTAATACATTCCACCACACTTTATTTCACCTAATTTGGCAACATAGAGAGTAAGGGTTCCTCATCCCTAGATTTTAGGGAAAACTGTTATTTTTAGATCAAGACTCAACTCCCGGTATCTTGATTTTTTTGATTTATTCATGATTTATTCCAACTCCCCCATGCAAAAAATCATCCATTATTGGGGAATGCGCACCTCCTCTTTGAGTGAGAGATTTATTCCTTAATTAATGTTTTTTTCCATTACTATTATTAGTAACTGTTATTTTGGGTCAGTTGAGTGAGTTGGAACTGCTTCTCTTGTCAGTTAAGTGAGCTTAAGTGAGCTAATGCGCATCACTTGAATCTTGTGGGCATAAATGAGTGTGTGACATGTGTCTTTAGTGGTCTATGTCGAACTATGTGGTCTCCCTTAGCCTATGACACCTATTTTAGCTTTTTCTAGCTTTTTAAACTAGAATTTCTATGTTGGAAATTCTATATATTCACCTCCTCTCTTCATTTTGAGGATGATTGCTCATGTATATTCATTTTTTATTAATATAATTCTCTGATTTAGGGAGCAAAAAATTTCTCTCATCTCTTGAGACATGGATTCTTCAACTCAGTTGCCAACTTGGGTAGAGAAAACCCTTCAAGATGCGGGTGAACTAGTCAGTGATCTTGTGGATACAAGAAGGACTAGATTACATTTTTTTGGAGCTCCTCAACCCTAGATTCCATGGAACCATTTCTACTCATACATTTCTATATGACACTTGGTTTAGATCCACAATCACACTCTAAGGCTGTTGGAAACCCACTTTGGGAGGCTGCCATGGATGAAGAGTACTCTGCTCTTATGGACAACAACACATGGGACTTGGTTCCACTTCCGAAAGGAAGAAAGCTTGTTCGATGTCGATGGATATATCGTACAAATATTGTTGCAGATGGTGAGATCAACAAGTACAAATATTGACTTGTCTCAAAAGGATACTCACAGGTACATGGCATAGACTACACATAGACATTTGCACCTGTTGCAAAAATGGACTCCATTCGACTAGTTTTGGCCATTGCGGCTTCTCGCAGATGGGAAGTTCATCACATGAATTACATCCGCGATCTGATCTATGATAGAGTCATTTCATTGCAGTACTGCCCCATAGAGCAACAAGTTGCATACATCTTCACCAAGTCCTTCACTGAAAAGAAATTTTTATAACTAAGAGCCATGCTTGGAGTGGTGGAGACAGCTGAGTAGGTCACTTTTGGCCACTCAACAATTTTTTCCTCTTTTTTTT
>SNQJ01S0001925.1:180237-193503 GCA_010110895.2 Picea sitchensis | reverse complement strand
CTCACTCGGGCTCCTTGGAGGGTATACCCACGATTATGTGTGGGAGCTTGCACTAGGGTGTAATTCCGTTAATCAGGTCGTCAACGTAACTTTTTCACCCTAGCCCCGCCCCTTCTCGTCTCATTGTTGCGACGTTGGATTTCATCACCAACTAGTGGCTTCGAAATTAGAAGGTCTTGTTTGCTTGGTGATTGCTTCCTAGATTTTGTTTACTAGAGCGTGTTGTTTGTTTCTCAAAGTTGACCATAGGATTTTCTTCGCAAAGTTTGTCACTCGTTTACAATAGCACCCCCACGTCATTCACGTAGAATGCAAGGTTTATCTCCAGAGCATCTGGACGGTTCTCAACCCTTGCCTACGCCTACAGGTACACCTGAGGGCTCTCCTCGGCAAAGTGAAGCCATAGTTGTCACCACACCACAAGTGGAATGAACCGACTCTCTAGAACCTTTCCGAATTATCAATACTCGAGAGGATTTTCGACTTCCCCCTGGTTTTGAGCGACCATTTATGCAACTGAATTCTTCTGGAGAATTAGTTGTTACATCTTCTGGATCACCCGTTGGAACTTTTCCCGTCATAGAAGGCCAAGATCCTTTTTGGTCTACAGGTGTTTTCCGAAGGAACCTTTTTGGTCCTGGTTCACCCATGATTTCTGAAATTAATCCTCCTGTGATTTCCGAGATCTCTAATCTCGAGACAGTACCGTTGAATACCACTTATCACTTTACTGTCCCTGCCAAAATGGCCCATCTCACGAATACTACGAGTGTCCCAACTGGGTTCACTGCGGCTGGTCTTGCTCCTATTAACACGAAGCAAACGCCCAATGTCACTCTGACACTACCACCCGGATACCATGCGTTGAATGCTTCTATTCCAACACCTCCGCAAACCCCATCCGGTTCTCCAGGTGGTCCTTCTTTTACTGGGCACCCTATTCCCAGTTTTATTCCAACACTCCCTATATTTCCTACTGGCAATCCTAATCCTAGTGGCACTATCCCATCCATTACACCAAACTTGGAGATTCCCATGGGTGGACAAGGTGGTACGATTCAACCTCCTCTTACCGGACACATTCCAATTACTACACAACCATCGATTAGGACACAACTTCCGGTTGGAACTCCGCCTACGATATGGGGACCAACCCCACCTTTTGGGCAAAATATACCTCCTTCTTTGGCCCAGTATTGGAATCAGATGATACAAAATCCTCCTCAAACGACTGGGGGGCAGTAGTTTCCTGTACCTACTATAGGCCAACCATATCCAGGTATACCCAATCCTATTTGGGGTATGAATGCTCAAACTCAGGTCCCCGCTCAAACTCAAGGTTACAATCCCTGAAGCTACTATCCTCTCCAACCACAACTGAATCTGCCTGGGTCTTCCCATTATGCGCAGACTTCTTATGGTCCTACTGGTTTTCCAACAGGGCTTCCACCCCAAAGCCACCAGTACCCGTAGGTGAATCGACAGTTACCTTTTCTTGCTACTTTGGATTTGCCGGATTTGTTAAGGATTTTAAATGATCCTATTCGTCACTCTCCCCAATGGCCTGTTATTCCAGCCAAGCTTCCATCGGACATTCCTAAATTCGACGTCAAAGTGGGAGAGGACCCAAACAATCACGTTATGACTTTTCACTTATGGTGTTCATCCAACTCATTGATGGATGACTCTATTCGTTTATGTCTTTTTCAACGAACCCTTACCGGTTCTGCTGCGAAGTGGTATATCGAATTGCCACGAGGTTTCTTCTATGATTTCAACACCCTAGCTATGGATTTCCTTACGCATTACCAGTTACCGATCCGTTATGACATGAGAACCGAGATTTTGACTTCTTTCAAACAGACTAAAGGCACTCATATATCTGATCACATCCATGAGTGGCGAAGGCGACGCTGTCTCATTAAACTTGAGCTCCCCGATCAGTTACTGGCAGAATGGTTTACAAAATAATTTGTGAACGAAATCGGTAAGGACATTTCCATGGGTGGCGTTGTCACGGAAGAGAGGGATATAAGTCGTGCTTAGTATCTTGATCTCGTTTACTCACAAACAGAAACACTTTACAATTTGCTACCTGAATTACCTCGTCCTAATTCTTCCAGCACTTCAACTGCTCCAGCTGCCTCGCATGCAGCTGACGGTGTGATTGGTACTGCCCATGCCCAATCACATTCTTTTTCAAGCACAACCCCTAAATCTGCTTCTTCTAATGTTCAAAATGCTCCATCTCCTGCCACTCCCACCGACAAAACTTCTGAGGCAAATGCTGTCCAATCTACCCCAGCTGGTAAAAACAAATCTAAGAAGGGGAGAGGCAAGAATAAGGAGGGAAAAAATAATACTCAAGGAGAGAAACCTAAAACTACTCTTGTTGAGGACCGGGATAAGCGCAAACCCCGATACCCTTGCCTTATCTGTGGTGATGATCACTACATGAAGGATTTTCCACGACGTTCCGAGGTTACTAAGTTCCTTCAAGGAGCCCCGAAACCACCTATGCCAACTATCTTGTCCCAACCCTTCCCGTCTCAACAAAAGGCTCAGTTGGTCATTCACGATCAACCCTCTTCTTCTACCACATCATATGTTTTGATGTGTACTGGTGATTCTAAGCAAAATAACGTTGCACTCACTACTCGAGCCAAAGATTATTCTCCATCTAAGGAGAAGGTTGATGATTTACCTCCTTCGTTAGTCCAACCCTCTCCAGCGATTCCACCTACTAATGGTCCTCTTCATCTCGAACGACCGAGCCTTGATACAGTTCTGCGACCACCCCCAAAAGGTGTCGTTTGGAAATCAAATTTTAATCCTCATGCTCGTGCAGCCCAGAACTACAGTATTGTTGAAGATCTGGCCCAGGCACCTTCAGCGATGTCAGCCCTTGAAGTCCTTCAGTCTTTCCCTGCACAATGAAAGGCACTGTTGAAAGCTATATGTGGAATTGACTCGACAGATACGAATTTGATAGTCTTTGATTTGGAAGATCACATTCCAAGGTTACCCCCTCAATTTGCGTTCCAGATACAGGTTGTTGTTTCTGACAAGAACATTTGCCGAACCGTTATTGGTGAGGGTGCCTCGACTTGTGTTATGTCTCTTGCTTGTTGGAAAGCCATTGGCTCTCCTCCTTTGAATGAATCCCAAAACACTCTTAAAGCCTTCAATGGCTCTGGTTTTAAGACCTACGGTGTTCTTCCTTCGTTGCCCATTACACTAGAAGGTAAGAAGGTCCAAGTTGAAGTGGAAGTCTTTGACGCTCCCTTTGATTATAATATTCTACTTGGTCGCAACTGGATTGATTCCATTCGTGCCGTTGTGTCAACACTTTTCCGTGTAGTACATTTCCCTCATCAAGGAAAGGTTGTTACTGTTGACCAACTCGCCTTCTTCAATTCCGATACTTGTACTGGCAACGTACCGTTTATTGCTAAAACCCCACCGGGTTATGAGAATGTCGGTGTCGGCCTTTTAAAGGACTCCTTGTTAATGGGTACTTTCCCCATTCCACTGCCTGATGTTCCACCCCCATCTGTTGCTTCTATCAACATGATCTCTGTCGTGCCTCATGAACTTCTTGCGTCACAGGACCCTTGGATTGTCCCTGACCCTGGAGATCATCTTCGTTTCGGCGACGCAATGTCGTTAAGTCCGGTTGAATCTGCCTATCAGGCCATTCAATCGGCAACACATTATACCCTCTCTCTTGATGAGTTGTCTCCCGATCCTTTTCATGTTATTTTTTCCACTGACGAGATGATCATGTCTATCATGGAGGACACCCCCTGGGACGATGGCCATCATCGTTCCATACTCTTTCTGGAACAACACACTCTTGAGAACTACCAACGGATTTCGATTCCGTCGACCGTTGTTGTCATCTCGACGGTTCCCGCAACTCCACACGATGTGTTTGTTGAAGGGAACTTAAGCAATATCTCACCCACGATTCCCATTGACATATCCATTAAACCTGGGATTGTCGAAAATGTCCATATTGGAGCTTCGTGTTCCCTTGACAAAATAGTCACCTATACGTCTCTATTCAAAGAATTTCGTGACATCTTTGCCTGGAGCTACGAAGAGATGCCAGGCATTGACCCTGCAATTGTTGTACATGAGATAAAGAAATACCTCGGTGCTAAACCCGTCCGGCAATGCCTTCGTCCAGTTCACCCACATAAAGCGGCTGCTATCAAACTCAAAGTTGAAAAACTTCTGAAAGCCGGATTTATTTATCCAGGGGCTCTTACAGAATGGGTTTCCAATCCTGTCCCGATTGACAATAAAGGAGGCAGTATTTGTGTATGTGTTGATTATAGGGATATTAACAAAGCTTGTCCCAAAGACAACTTTCCTACCCCCTTCATCGACCAGATTGTTGATGACTGTGCCGGAAGTGAAATTTTCTCTCTCATGGATGGTTTCTCTGGCTATAATCAAATTAACATTTCTCCCGAGGATCAACATAAGACTTCTTTTATTTGTCCTTGGGGTACTTTTGCCTATCGGAAACTCTCTTTCGGTCTTAAGAATGCAGGCGCAACTTTTCAACGCGCTATGTCTTATGCTTTTCATGATATCAAGCATATCGTTCAACCCTATTTGGACGATTTACCCGCTTATTCTATGGGCCGAGTTGATCACCCTACCCACCTCCGAGCCATTTTCGTTCACTGTCGGTTCTATCATATACGGTTAAATCCTCATAAATGCGTTTTTTGCGTAGAATCCAGCCGTCTTCTAGGTTTTATTGTTTCGCATCTTGGGATTCAGGTGGATCCTATTAAGGTTGAGGTGATTCTTAATCTCCCTCCTCCTTCTACACTGCGCTAGTTGCAAAGTTTGTAGGGGAAAGCAAACTTTCTTCGTCGTTTTATCCCTAATTACTTCGAGATCACTCGTGTTTTTACGCGGCTACTAAAGAAAGATTCAGAGTTCATCTGGGATACCATTGCCAACAATGCTTTTGAAGCTTTAAAGTTGTCCCTAACACGAGCTCCGCTTCTCTTTCCTCCCGATTACAGTCGCGATTATTTCCTTTATCTTGCTGCCTCAGAGTACACTATTGGCATGGTTCTTTTCCAAGAGGATGATGCGAACGATGAACATGTTATTTACTACTTGATTCGAAGTCTCACACCAACTAAAATCAAGTATCGACATGTTGAAAAACTGGCCTTGGCTGTCGTTCAAGCCGTCCAACGCTTCCGGCATTATATCCTCTCACGCAAGACTACGGTGATTTCTCATTGCAACCCTATGCAACATATTTTGACACGTCAATTGCTAGGGGGGAAATACTCCAAATGGATTGTGATACTCCAGGAGTTTGACTTGGAATTCGACCGCGCCAAGTCTAAGAAATCCTTAGTTTTTGCTGAGTTGATATGTGATTTTCCTCATTCTACAACGAAAAATGTAGCAGTAGATTCATTACCCGATGAATCATTTTTCCTTATTAGCACTGATGATATTTGGTATGGGGATATCATTATTTATCTCCAAACCCATACTTTCCAGCCTACTTTGTCTAGTACTAAACGACGTCGCATACGCTATCAATCTCGTCAAAACATTATCCTCGGGGATACTCTTTACCGTCGGGGGATCGACTTTGTTTTTTGACGTTGTCTAACGTTTGACGAAGCTGAGAAATCTCTGAATGACTGCCATTCTGGAGCATGTGGTGGTCATATGTCTGGGTATGCTACTRCCCAGAAGATCTTACGCGCAGGGTATTTCTGGCCTTCTTTGTTTAACGACTACATTACTGTTGTTCAGAAATGCCATGCCTGCCAGACCTACAATTAGAAAATTCGGTCACATCCTGCTCCTCTTCACCCTGTGGTCTCAGTTGGTCCCTTTGCGAAATGGGGCATCGATTTCATGACATGTCACCCTCACTCGGCCGGGGGGCATGGTTACATCATTGTAGCCGTTGATTACTTTACGAAATGGGCCGAGGCGATGCCGACATTTGACAATACTGGAAAGACCGCAGTGTTGTTTCTTTTTAATCACGTCATAGCTTGTTTTGGTGTTCCCCAAGCTATCATCACTGATCACGGTAGCCACTTTAGGAATTTTATGATGTCTGAACTTACGAAAAAGTTGGGTCTTCGTCATGATAACTCAACGCCCTATTATCCATAAGCTAATGGCCAGGTCGAAGCGATCAACAAAATTCTCATAACTATGCTTCGACGAATGATAGGGATTCATAAAACAAGTTGGCATACAATGTTGTTTTCAGCATTGTGGGCGTACCGGACATCTGTGAAATCCGCTACTGGGTTTACCCCTTTTCGGTTAGTCTATGGTGTGGAAGCCATTCTTCCCATCAAATGCGAGATACCCTCTCTGATGCTAGCTATTGAACTCCTACCCAACACTTCTACTGAAGAAGAACGTCTATTGTATCTTATGCAATTAGACGAAACTTGACGTGACGCCACCCTAGTCATAGAAGCTCAAAAAAAGCGTTTCAAAGCCCAATACGACAAGCATGTCAAGCCTCGCATTTTTTCTGAAGGTGATATTGTTCTTCTCTATGAACAAGATCGAGATATGTTAGGAGCTGGGAAATTCGAACCCATGTGGCGAGGTCCTTATATTGTTCGCCGAGTTTTTGAAAAGGGAGCATATGAATTGGTAGATTACGATGGTATCCCTTTAAGTGAACCCGGGAATGGGTTGTACTTGAAGAAGTACTATGCATAAATCATATGTGCACAAGTACTTGTATTTTAATGTATCATACTTTGTGTGTGTTACTATAGCTTTCTTTTGTCGTTATCTGGTCTTTGCCCTTATGTGACGTTGTGTTTGATTTCCAGATGTCGGAGTCTTCGCTACCCTATATTGGCTTCGCTGATGGTGCTAGCCGTAGTACTCAGAACCTTGCTTATGCTACATGGGAAATTTATGCCCCAACAAATGAACTTGTATCTTTACGAGGTGTGTGCCTCGGTCGTGCGACCAACAACATTGCAGAGTATAGCGTTGTTATTGAATTATTGGTTGATGTTATCTCGCTCATAATTCGTCATTTGGTTGTGCGACTTGACTCGCAGCTTGTAGTACTACAGTTAAGTAATATATACTCTATTCGAAGTCCTACTTTGTTACGGATGTATTTGCGAATTCGCCTCTTGGAACGTTATTTTGATCACATTGAATATCAACATATTCCTAGATGTCTAAATACATTAACAGATGCATTGTATAATTATGTATTGGACAGACATTTGAATCATTTATAAATCAAACACATCAAAATTCACACAATATAAAGTAAACCGGTAGAAGTCGTCTGTATATATAACGATCAAAAGAGTTTTTTACAAAAAAATTGTCCGAAGACCAAAATATCAAAAATTGAAGCTTATAGCTTCTACAAAGTGATGTCATGGATGACGTTCACAGTAACACATGACTTCCCTAGCAACCCTAGGAAGCAGTCGACTCATAGATGTTGATACCCCTACAGTATGACGGTGATCGCGTCATGGAACCTCTTCCAGAGTCATGTCTGGAATGTCTGCAATCAGGCCCTCTAAATTTTGTTCCACCGCTTGATAATCCTCAACATACTTTGGTGCTGCCACTACCTCTCCTCGCCGCTGGATGGGAGAAGTGTCGGGAGGTCTGTAAGGTCCAACATCTGTGTTATCAACAAACAATTTTGTATTAGTCTTTGGACAAACATATAAAACAAAAACATTTGAATATGATAAAAAATTCAAAAAAATTTAAAAAGAGGAAAATGTGTGTACTTCTTACCAAGGTCACCCCACTGAGTATCCTCTAGTAGTGCTAAGTCCAGATCTCCTTGGAAATCCAACCCGGCATAAGTGTAGTCATCAACCATCAACATCTGGGTTTGAAGCCAGTCAAAGAAAGTATCATCGTACTTGATGATCGGTCCTGCTACGTGCCGGGCCATGAGCCGACACCATCTCACCATCCTTGGATCCCTGGGACCCGGTATATTCCACTCAACCTGCAGTCTCAGTACGGGAACCCTCTCAAGGAAGAAGGACACCAACAAAGACCCATACCCGAATTGCTTCAGGTCACCTCGCCTACATTTGGTCAATTGCTTTTTGATACTGCGAAGCACAACATCTGCCCAGTTGAACACCCGAGGCTCAGTACACTCAATAGCATACTGGAAGTAACTCTGTAACGCCATATGAGGAGCAGAACTCCCAGCCATATGAGCTATAGTGAAAAGGATAGTATGGAGGGTCAAGTCTCGTACCCCCCAGATAGCCACTTTTCCTTTCTTTCTCTCGGCCTCGGGTGCGCAGCGTAAATTGCAGTACTCACTCATCTTTAGCCCACCACCTCTACTACCGGTCAGGCTAACATAGTACCCGCGCTTGGAAAATCCAGTAAAAAATTAAATGTCCTCAATGTCTAAGGACAGTGTGTGAGCCCCCACATGAAACACCTGTTGATCAGGGTCCCACATACGCACTAGGTACTCTAATAGTCTGATTTGGGCCCTCATGCCCGGGATGAGAAAGTACTTCAAGAACCCACAGTCTCTCAAAGCAGCTATGGTAGGTGGATGATTTTCAGCCATTGCATTATCCTCTTCATGTTCCCTTTCGCGCCACTCAAGCACCATGTTGATGGCTAATTATCTGCATAAGGAACACAATAAGAGGATTAATAACTTTTTTCATGCTTTGGATCTTTTTTATTGGGTAAAAATTTAAAAAAAAATTGGGCTTTGCGGTTCTCGCAGGTGCCCCGTGTGCACAGTGCGAGAACCTCACAGGTGGCCTTAGGCTCACCTGTGAGAACGTCTCATTCTCGCAGGCCCCGTATGGTCTGCCTGCGAGAATGGCAGCGTGCATGTAGGGCTTAGAAAATCAACTTAAAATTGCAAATTTACCCAATGAAATTACAAAATTAAACCATGAAAGTGTTAAGGACGAAGAGCTTACCTAAATTTCGCAGACGGCTCGCTGAATGGTCTCTCGTAGCTCCTGCAATCTGACGCCAAACTTGGAGAGTAAAAGAGGGTTTTTTGAGCTCAATAGTGGAAATGTTAAAATGGTGTGGTAAAAAGAGTATTTACTCATTTTATTTACTTTTACTATATCATTTTTTATTTTTTTATGATTATTTATCGATTAAACCCTAATCCCTAATGTCATGTTGAGTGTAATTCTTGCAGGCGTGATGACTTTGATGATCAAATATCAGGATATGGACATAGTTTTTCTTTTTCCATCGTGTGTTTTGATTGTTTTTTATGGTTTTTACATAAAACCTCGAGCGTCGTTTTTGTCCGTTCTTGCGCTTGTAAATACATGAGAACGTGATCGAGCATACTTTTATCACTTTTTCGGGCTCAACAAGGTTATACGAAAAAGGAACCCCCTAGAGTCCTCTTTAAGCTCTTTTTAGACTCTCTAAATATGAAAAGATTGTCGAGCGACCTTGCTATTCTCACGCTCGATAAAGTATTTGAAGTAAGCGTCTAGTGAGTGATAATTTATCTCTTTTTCGGTCTCGTCCAGACTATTTTACGAAAAAGGAACTAAGAGAGTTCTCTTTTAATTGTTTTTCCAAACTCTATAATCTTGAAAAACCTTCGAGTTTTCTAGCTCTGGACTAGTTAAACAAACATTGCCAGAGCCATGATGGGACCGAACCACTCCTTCTTAGGGTTCGTTAAACATACTCCGAGGGACTCGTTCGAAGGATGAGCTTACATCAACAAGCATATGTTATCCTCCTCAAGCTTGCGTAAAAATAAATAGGTACTCGCCATAAATGGTGGGGGGAAATTTGGGAAAGGGATATGTTTTCATCTTCGTATTGATTGGCAGTAAGTGTTGCTCTTGAACATGACTCCCCTTATTCATCATTTGAAGCCGGTTTGGGAAATCCATTTGTCTCTCATTCAATTTGCTACAAGTTCATTCCATGTGTCGTCTTTGAGTCAATGCTGCCAAATCATTGGTCGTGTCGTTCATATGTTCAAGAGAAGTCCATCTGAAACCTATATTGAGTCGGCCATCTGCAGTTGTTCATTTTCTTCGTGTCGGCCTTCCCTGTGTCCAGTCCAATTCACATCATACTTTGTTTGACCTTCAAAATCTGTTACTCATTTCGTGTCATTGATGGGGGATACATCAAGGCCCTCCTGTGACGAGTTTTGTTCCGTCGACTTCAGCTCATTATCCGGAATCAAGACTTAGAAATTATTTGGTACCTTAGAGCTTGCATGCCTCAATGGAAGGTTTCCTCGTTTTCGATAGTGGGTTTACATCATTGACCCCTGATCGAAAGATTCCATCGGATGTTCGACTTCAACTCTTTTATTCACACTCGATGGATTGTACTATGGTACCTTGGGAGTCATTGACATCAATGGTGATTTCCCTCGCACTTGTTAACAGTTTCATCATTGACCGGTAATCAAGTGGTTTCTACCATGTTCGACTTCAAGACATGTAATCACATGGTTAGATTCATACTTTGGGTGATGAGATTGAAGACCCTGGATATATTCTTTGTAATCCAGGTTGCGATGGAGTATGTATAACTTGCGACACATAGATCCACTGTGTATGTCTCGTGGCTATGTCGTCTTGATTTGAAATTTCTCGCATAGATCCACAGTGTATTCCGGTGGATGTGCTATATTTTGATGGCATGGATCCACAATGTATGATTGGTGGCCATGACCCATGTCTATAATGTCACCAGTTTGTGATATGAGTATGGGAATTCCTACCTCAAAATTGATATATAAGATATTCTGCATATGCTTGGTTGTTCGCAGGTTTCCGATTAGGTGTGCTCCTGGCTCCCGACACACACATGCAGCTTACAAAGTCTATTGGTTGTCACTGGTTCCAACCTCATACTTTGGGGGGCATTCTGTTACCCATGATTTTGGTCATCATGATGATGTATTGATGATGGTGTACTCAGGCTCTTCATAAGAACTTTCTCCTGAGAAAAAGTTATTTTCATCTCTTCCAGAAAACTCATTTTTGAAGACTGTTCGTAGGATGCTAGTATATTTGCCTGCGAGAATGCATGATTCTCGTAGGCTGCCTTAAGCCAGGGTGCGAGAAGTTCGCACTGTGTTGAACTGCTAGGGTGCGAACTCTTTCTAAAGCAAGGAAAAAGATGAATTCTCGATGCTTCTAGAAGGGAATCTTCTAGAAGGATGAGATGACATTCGAATGGTTATCCTAGTACTGGATTCCTTGATATTTTGGGATCATTCTTATCCAAGTAACTAATTCATTCTCTCCTATATATTGAGGGAATTCTCTTGGAGAAGGTTAAGCAAGAATTTTAAGCAAGATTCATTGGAGAATTGGTGAAGGATTGTGTGAAGGACTGATGCTACATCAGCTAGGAGACTCCAGCAAGTTCATCCAAAGGCGTTGATATTCTTCATGCAAGTGAGCAAGTGTGTGTGTCGGAGCCAAGGGCCATCGAACGGAAGTTTGCGACATCAAGGCTCAGGTTGTAATCTTTACTTTCCATCAATATGATACAGTAATATGTCCCTTTCTCATAAAGCTATTTCCACTTTATTGTATAATTCATTGATCATATACATAGATTGACTGTTGAATAGATTGTGCTTTCTTCACTTTGGTTGGTTTGTGTTGTCTTGGTCTTGACTTCACGAGAGAACTGGAGCGAAGCGGGAGCAACAAAGACCATAGGAAGCGATAATAAGGTATGTTCCTTGTTTTTGCCTCCCATTTAATTCAATGGTCAAAATCTAGGGAAAGAGTCATGTTTTGTCTTGCTTTGTTCTAGATCTAGGTGGATCTAGGGAGATCGGTTAGTACTTGGATCAACTCAGCAAGGAAAACATGGTAGAAGAATTGCCAACTATTAAATTCACAAGCGGTGTATGTCAAGGATGCATTCTTGGAAAGCATCCAAAGCAAAAGTTTGACAAAGGGAAGGCACAGAGAGATTCTTCACCTCTTGGTATGATTCAAAGAGACATCACGGGCCCATTCCCGTAGCCTTCAATCAGTAAGGCTCAATATGTACTCACCTTCATAGATGATTTCTCTCGCTTTACTTGGGTATTTTTTTTAAAATTAAGATCGGAAGTATTTGAATGCCTTATAGAATTTAAAGCACTCGGTGAGAATGAGTTTGGGTGTAAGATTAAGATACTTCGTACTGATAATGGGGGGGATTATGTCAACAAATATATGTAGCAACTTTGTATTGATGCAGGTATACAACTACAACACACAGTGCCATATACACCACATCAGAACGGTGTTGCAGAGAGGAAAAACCAATCCTTAAAAGAGATGGCCAATTGTATGCTACAGTCGAAATCATTAGCTCCCAAGCTATGGGATGAAGCTATTAATTGTGAATCATAAATTTAGAACTGAGTTCCTCACAAATCACTCAAAGGCACCACTCCTTTTGAATGTTGGAATGGTAAGAAACCGAAAGTGTCACACTTTCGCATTTTTGGTTCACGAGCATGGGCTCACATTCCGATAGATAAGAGGAAGGTTTTGGAGCCTCAAAGTGTTGAATGCATATTTGTTGGATATCCTAAAAGTGTCAAAGGATATATATTGTTGGACTCTCACACTGAAAATTTCATTCTAGCTCGAAGTGTGAAGTTTGAAGAAGAATCACTGCATGAGTTTTTAGAAGACCCTGTCGAGGAACCGCTTGTTGTCACTGATGAGGAGGAGTTGGAAAGTTATTCAAGCACTTCAGAGCATCCATTAGAGTAGAATTTTGGGTCTGATATAGAGGATGAGGAGAAATACATGTATTCTCCAACTCAGTTGCCAACTTGGGTAGAGAAAACCCTTCAAGATGTGGGTGAACTAGTCGGTGATCCTGTGGATACAAGAAGGACTAGATCACAGTTTTTTGGGGCTCCTCAACCCTGGATGCCATGGAACCATTTCTGCCCATACATTTCTATATGAAACTTGGTTCATATCCACAGTCACACTCTAAGGCTGCTGGAAACCCACTTTGGGAGGCTTCCATGAATGAAGAGTACTCTGCTCTTATGGACAACAACACATGGGACTTGGTTCCACTTCCGAAAGGAAGAAAGCTTGTTCGATGTCGATGGATATATCATACAAATATTTCTTCAGATGGTGAGATCATAAAGTACAAATCTCGACTTGTCGCAAAAGGATACTCACAGGTACATGGCATAGACTACACAGAGACATTTGCACCTGTTGCAAA
>SNQJ01S0001925.1:133840-180227 GCA_010110895.2 Picea sitchensis | reverse complement strand
CTTGATTTTCTTGATTTATTCATGATTTATTCCAACTCCCCCATGAAAAAACTCATCCATTATTGGGGAATGCGCACCTCCTCTTTGAGTGAGAGATTTATTCCTTAATTAATGATTTTTGTCGTTACTATTATTAGTAACTGTTATTTCGGGTTAGTTAAGTGAGTTGGAACTTCTTTTGTTGTCAGTTAAGTGAGCTTAAGTGAGCTAATGCGCATCACTTAACTCTTGTGGGAATTAATGAGTGTGTGACATGTGTCTTTAGTGGTCTAGGTCAAACTATGTAGTCTCCCTTCGCCTATGACACCTATTTTAGCTTTTTTAACTAGAATTTCTATGTTGGAAATTCTATATATTCACCTCCTCTCTTCCTTTTGAGGATGGTTGCTCATGTATATTCATTTTTGATTAATATAAGTCTCTGATTTATGGAGCAAAACATTTCTCTCATCTCTCGAATATCAGCAAATTGTATGTGTTCAATTTAACTAGAATTCTAGATCTATCGGGGTTTCTGCAGGAATTCTACACTTTTCCTATGGCTTGGACTGGTTTTATGGAGGATGGTTGTTAGGGTTGTCTTTACCATAATTTGGTTGTTGTGGATTTTCAAACCCAAACTCCCATTTTTTTTGGTGCCTAAATTTCTGCTCGATTTTGACAACATATCGATAGGCAACTCCCAGTGATGAGATGGCCATAAAATCCATTTTGGTTTGGATGTACCTATGTAGAGCCCTGCGGTATTTCATAACCAAATGTTGCTCAGAGTATTTGATACCCAACTTGGTGCACAAGGTATGGAAAGTTTTTTTAAAATTCGACACTATTTTCCCCCTCTCTTGTCGCAGTGTGGTCCATCTCATGTATTGGTCGTCATAGTTACCAACATGGTAATATTGTTCCTTGATCGCATCCACAAAAAATTCCCAAGTGGGCTCGAAACCATATATTCTAGAATCCTCTATGGAACTTTTCTACCAGTAAGTTTCCCACCAATGTTTGACATGGGGGAGATCCTTATGGAGTTTGAAGGTGATTTTTTCCCTATCAAAAAAATTGCGAACAGAGAAATAACCTTCTACTAGATTTAACCATTTTTCTAGGGCATCTACATCTATCTGACCTTCAAATACGGTAATATCAAAATTAAATTGTACCTTGAAACGAGAGGTGCCTCCAAAGTGGTTGATTGATGAATATGTGCCTGCTGTTATAAACAGGCGTTGAAGGATGTCTAAAAAATTCTGAATCATTTTGTCCCTCTGTCGCATGAGAGCTTGCTCATGCAATAAATTAATAGAATCTTATGCTCTGTCATTTTTGTTTTATTCCACCATGGAGGGTTTCTTGGGCATGCGAGAGTGATTTTTCTCAAGAGAGACAAGATCAAGACCCAACTTTCTATACTCGAACCTCGTTGGGGACATGCACTGAAAAACGATCAAGAGAATCCTGCTCTGATACCACTGATCCTGATTATTTTATGCATGAAATAAGAGCGAAGATATAATAAATAAATGTACAGAGATATATCAGATATCCAATAATATAAAAGAGATATATCATAGATATAACCATAAACACATAGATACATTAATCCACAATTTCTATTAATGAGCGAAATGTACAAAACTATATAAATATAGAGTGAAAGACTAGCTAGAATGGTGGCAGATTATATCCGAGAAGAGATGTGAAGACTACGCTCATTTTCAAGAAGATGATGATGTTTACAATGAGGCTCTAGATAATTTTTTAACATAAAGAAAATCCAAAACCCTAACCCCGGAAGATGAAAAGCCAACAGGTTTGTGGACCCCGTTTTGGGTAGTTTGGTGTACCAACTTCTGGAGGGCGTAACTTTGACATACGATATTTGTTTGAGGAACACGATAGCTCGTTGGAAAGGTATTGACGAGGAGATTCATTTCATAGGATCAATCATTGATTTAGTTACCAAGAAGGTTCTCGATCATGAAAATCATCGTTTAGGCCCTCAAAATGGCCCCGGAAGTTTAGGACCCGAAAAACTGCTAAAAATAGTAAATTGCCAAAAAACTATTTTGAGCCTGCTGGAATAGGTGGGTGCCAACCAATATCTACCTGGATCAAAACTCTTCACCATATTGTCAGAATACTTTCTTATAAAACTCATGTGCACTGGTGTTCAACACATATCAATGCGCGAAGTTAATATTTAACATGTACATCGCATATCTGTATTGCACATGCACCACAATATTTTCTTCATGTAGCCCCAAAATTTAGTGCGCACACCCGTTCACAATTATTTACTGCACATTTCTAGTGTTGCACCCTGCAATGTACATAATTTAGTGCACACACTTGTGCATTCTTAATTTTATATGTAGCATGGTCGCGCTGTAATCCAAATACAACCACTTACTAGTCCGAATTGTTTCCTTAAGTAGGTACTCGACCCATGCATGCACAGTGTTGAAACCGAAGCTTTGATACCATAATGTAACGTCCCATATTACCAAACTTATTCTGATACCAATGTGTAAAATTACTCGGCTTACTATTGAGCAATGCTAATCCAAAATCCAATGCACAGATTCTACTCTTAAACATTATTTTGCGTAAAATTACATGAAGTAACACGCTCAACCCCAAGCTAAGTCGTGCCACACAACTTATAACAATGAAAGTAACACAATACAACTGCATGCACAAGTATACTAAGCACACAACACTATTGTGCACGTATACCATACTGAACATATGCTCATTACTACACGCACAACCAATCTGATGTCACACGCAAATTCTATTTCCTTATGCGCACCAATGAATCCAATCTCTTGTGCGCACGTATTATTTCCTGTAGAAATTTTAATACAAATTATGTATTTCTTGGATTTTCCTGATCTAACAATTATATGCCATAGTTAAATACAAAATCACTTCTACAAATATTCTTGCGGAATTTAAAACACGATCGCCAATTGCAATATCAAGAAGAAAGATCAATCACACATAACACATATGTTTTACTGGGAAAGCATAAATCTAAAAACCTCACTATCATATATTATGTATATATCATGGATCATGAAACAATCTCATAAAAAACTCTAATCCAAGAGCTCTTAGTACAATATACAATCGTCTCACACTGTCATACAAAAATTGACAAATTCGTTTGCCAATTTACAGCTTCCAGACAACCTCCCTCCTCTGTGCAATCCTTGCTGATGGAAATCCCTGCAATGAATGAATTCCTCTTGCCTAGCCTGAGTAATCCTCATGGGCACATCCAATGTGTATGTGGTTGCATGAGTGCACTCACTAATGTCACAATTTATAGTCAAATTTTCCCTTTCACCTGTTATCTCAACTGGGTGTCCACTGGATCTGACATGCATGTAGTTAACAGTGGTAAATCTTCAGTTTCATGTGAGATCACTGATTGTGAATTAATTAATAATTAATTCACTGATCTCTCACTAGTGTAAGTTCAGTTACAACTAGTACAACTGAGATTAACTCACTTAACTGAGTTAAACTACTTCACAACTCACATAAATACACATCCAACTCTGTTACAACTTCGAATCACTCAGTTACAACTAATTCAACTTGCATGTCCCACCAACCAACCTTTGAACTTGAATTTCCTATAGCTAACTGATTTTCCACTTCAGTTAACTATTTCCAAGTGCTCATTATGAATCGACTAATATTTATTGTCCAACTATTACTAAGGGATAATAATAGTCGACATACATCTATAAATAGAATTCACTCACCATCTATAAATAGACATCATCTATAAATAGAATTTGCTCATCATCTAAAAATAGACTTCCACCAAAAAATAGCCCAAGGCTCCATCCTAGTGTAGGTGCATAATTTTCACTAGGATCTTCTTGTTGAATCTCAACACTTCCTCTCAACAAGAAAGGGATTATCCTTCTCCCCGATCCTGTCTCTATGGTATTCAAATTTGCTCTCGGTGAGTGCCTTTGTCAGAATGTCTGCATCCTAATCTTCCGTAAGAATGTATGGAAGAAACATGATCTTTCGCTGCACACAATATCTAATATGATGATACTGGATATCTATATGCTTAGATCTATCATGAAACATAGGATTAATCAAGAGTTTAATGCAACTCTGATTATCAAAATGAATCATTGTCGGATCTAAATGAGAACCCAACAAACCAACCAAGATCTTTCTCATCTAGATAGCCTCACATGCAGCTTGACTCACTGCCATGTATTTTGCTTCCACTGAATTGAGTGCCACGGATCTTTGTTTCATGTTGTACCAAGAAAAAACTGTAGATATGATACTAAAGATCCCCCCTGATGTGCTCTTTCTGTCCGTTGGGATGCCCAACCAATTTGCATCCGTGAAGACATGCAACTTCACCTCATCCATCTATCTGTACCATAAGCCATACTCATATGTGCCCCTCAAGTATCTCAGGACATGCTTAGCCGCCTTCCAAAAGAGCTTGGTAGGCTTAACCATCGCTTGACTCGTCTGGTTAACCGCATAGAAAATGTATGGTCTCATGTTCACTAGATACAATAGCGAACCCACTAACTGTCGATAGACAGTAGCATCCACTACCTCTCCAGAAGTAGCATCCTCTTTATTCCAGTTTCCAGGAAGAGGAGTATCCATGGGTTTGCAGCCCTCCATGTGAAACTTACCCAGTATCTCCCTTGCATACTTGCGTTGAGACACAAAAAGTTCACCATCTTGTTGCCATATTTCCAATCCAAGGAAATAATGAAGGAGGCCCATATCCTTCATCTCGAACTCCTTTGCAAGGTCTTCCTTGCATGAGTGTATCAGTTGCTCATCACTAGTCAGCATTAAATCATCAACATAAAGAAAAATGATTAAAATCTTACCCTTGTAGATCCATCTCGAACCTACCACTGATTTGTCGACCGGTCTTGGGACAATTTCCCATGCACAGTTTTTGACAATGGAGTCATACTCCTCCACCATTGCATTAACCCAAGTGGGATCCTGCACTACTTCCTGAAAGGAAGATGGTTCAGTCACAATACATTTTCTCATGAGATCCATATATCCAGTAAATCGATCAAGAGACTGTCTTTGTCTTCGCTATGAAGTAAGGGCTCCTACATTCTGTGTAGTATCTAGTCTCAATCTATTAGCTTTTGTGGTGCGCTTTCTTCCATTTCTGATGGATGGATCTGCATGAGTGGCTTCCTCCACTCCATGAACCTCCTCACGTGGTTGATCCGCATCTTGAGACTCATCTTTGGGATCCATCACTTCCTTCTCTACATGCAATTCTAGCTCCCTCTCAAGCGACAACCGCATGGCTTTCCCTTCATCAAATTTGATATCCCGTTGCATAACAATCATCTTACTATTAGGTAAATACACATGATAATTATGGGTTTTTTATGTGTACCCCACAAATATCCCAACTCTAGCAGTCGGCTCCAGCTTCTTGTTGGCGTTCTTGGTCACATGCACATAAACAGATGAACCAAAACTCTTAAAATGAGAAACATCAGGTTTCTTACCAGTGAAAGCTTCTTCATGTGTACTCATTCCAAGTACTCTATGAGGACAACGATTTTGCACATAAACTGCAGTGTTTCATGCTTTCACCCACAAATGCATTGGTAGGCCCTGGTCATGCAAAATCACTCATGATGCACCCATGATCGTTCTTGTCTTCCTCTCCGCGACCCCATTTTGCTGTGGGTTATGAGGCACTATGAGTTCTCCTCGAATTCCTTCTTTGCTGCAGAAGTCTTTGAATTCATAAGAGATGTATTCTCCACCATTATTGCTCCTTAGATCCTTCACTTGCTTCCCCGACTCTTTCTCACCCAATGCTTTAAACTCATAGAACTTTGAGAATGTTTGATCCTTCTTCTGCATGAAGAAGATCCAACATTTGCGAGAAAAGTCATCAACAAAAATAACATAATAATTATGTTTTGTTGTTGAAGCAACCGAGAATGGTCCACACATGTCTGTGTGAACTCTCTCCAGGATCATCGAAGCATGGTTCTCCTTTTCATGAAAGGTGGACTTTACATACTTCCCCATGGTGCAACCCTTGAACTGGTCTAACTAGGCAAGTGTTCCCATTGGAATTCCAGTAGATATTTGTTGCATGATTTTCAAGGCTCCATGATGAAGATGGCCCAATCGCCTGTGCCATAATTCGCCCTCATCCTGGCTCACAACTTTTTTTTCCTTGCTCATAATGGCAGTGTATCCATCTACCTCCATCTTGTAGATATTCTTGACTCGAATCCCTATCATCTTGACTTGACCCATTGTTTTATGTCGCAGAAAATATTTTCCATCACTGAAAACAACGTCATAGCTTTGTCCTCTAACATTGCATTTGAGACCAAGTTCTTCTTCAGACCTGGAACATGCATAACATCTTTCAATTGAAATGGTTTACCCGAATCCCTCTGAACGATAATTTTACCAATGCCAGTCACACTGTATCGTCCATCATCGCCCATCTCTATATGAATTTTGAGATCTCTCTCCTCCATGTCACTAAAAAGCTCCTTATCTCCTGTCATGCGGAAGGAAGTGCCACTATCCAAATACCACATCGATCCCAATGCAATTGACACCATGCATGTGATCAAGGAGGAGTCAAGTTCAAATTGCGAGGCAAGGGCCTCACCAGCTGCAACTCCATCAACCTTTTTGTTCTCCTTCTTCTACGGATAGTTAGTAGCGAGATGCCCATGTTCGTGATAGTGAAAACACTTCACTTTGGACAAATCCAACTTCTTGCCTTTAGACTTGGATTTTGAATGGAATTTATTCCCCTTCCCTTTCCTTGCCTTGGCATCCAAAGCAAAATCCTCTTCATCGTCATTCTTTGATGAAGAGCCATCTTTGGTGTTCCTTCTGAACTCCTTCTGCACCAAATCCGATCATAGTCGTTCCCAATCTGGCAATTTTTCTCTTCCATTGACAGAGTCTTGATAACTGTGCCAATTTTTGGGAAGTCCTAGGAGAGCCAAGCCCACCAAATCATTATCAACGACTGTTATTCCCACACTCCCCAGCTCATCCCGACATTGGACAAACTTCGTGAGATATTTTGGAATGGAGTCACTCTTCTCCATCTTGATCTTCCTGAGTTTATATTTGAGCACCAATTTCCTATGGTCGCTGCTGTTTTGGAATAGATCCGTCAAAGTATTCCACATTGCATATGGTTTTGCTTTCCCATGGAGTTTTGAGACAATGTGGTCTCGTACTCTCTCCAATAGGATCCGTCTCGCCTTTGCCACTTTCTTTTTCCATGCATCAAGATTTGCAGTGTCTGCAGCATCTGGCTTAAGAACATCTTTGTTAGTGAATTCCTTCAAGCCATTGTCTCTGAGTACTGCCTCCATCATGTCCTTCCAAGCAATTTAGTTCAAGCTTCCCTCGAGTTCATACTCTAACCTCAAGCCATTGAAATCCATTTCGATCTTGAATCAGTTGTAGCACCAAGAAATTCCTTTTGCAAATTCAAATTCTATCCAATCACAAACTCATCTTCTGCAATCTTCTGCGCTCTGATACCATGTAGAAAATTGAAATTTTAATACAAATTTTGTATTGCGTGGATTCTCTTGATCTAACAATTATATACCATTGTTAAATACATAATCACTTCTACAAATATTCTTGCAGAATTTAAAACACGATCGCCAATTTCAATATCAATAAGACAGATCAATCACACATAACACAGATGTTTTACCGAAAAAGCATAAAGCTAAAAACCTCACTATCATATATTATGTATATATCATGGATCATGAAACAATCTCATACAAAAATCTAATCCAAGAGCTCTCAGTACAATATATAATCGTCTCACACAGTCATACAAAAATTGACAAATTCATGTGCCAATTTACTACTTCCAGACAACCTGCCTCCTCTGTGCAATCCTTGTTGATGGAAATCCATGCAATGAATGAATTCCTCTTGCCTAGTTTGCGCAATCCTCATGGGCACATCCAATGTGTGTGTGGTTGCATGAGTGCACTCACTAATGTCACAACTGATATTCAAACTGTCCCTTTCACCTGTTATCTCAAATGGGTCTTCACTGGATCTGACATGCATGTAGTTAACAGTGGTAAATCTTCAGTTGCATGTGAGATCACTGATTGTGAATTAATTAATAATTAATTCACTAATCTCTCACTAGTGTAAGTTCAATTACAACTAGTACAACTGAGCTTAACTCACTTAACTGAGTTAAACTACTTCACAACTCACATAACTACACATCCAACTCTGTTACAACTTCGAATCACTCAGTTACAACTAATTTGACTTGCATGTCCCACCAGTCAACCTTTGAACTTGAGTTTCCTATAGCTAACTGATTTGCCACTTCAGTTAACTATTTCCAAGTTCTCATTGAGAATAGACTAATATTTATTGTCCAACTATTATTAAGGGATAATAATAGTCGACATACATCTATAAATAGAATTTGCTCACCATCTATAAATAGAATTTGCTCATCATCTAAAAGTAGACTTCCACCTAAAAATAGCCTGAGGCTCCATCCTAGTGTAGGTGCATAATTTTCACTAGGATCTTCTTGTTGAATCTTAACATTTCCCTGTGTGCACAACCAATCTAACTTCTCCATGAAGACTCATGACCGTTATCATAAGATTAACTTAACTGGAAAGCTAACACCAACTATCATACTCATACATGACTACAATTATTGAATATCCACACCACACTTACATGTGCAAGAAACAATATATATAATAATAATGATTAGTTATATGCAAAAACATACAAGAATTATACCCATGTTAAACGTAGATAATTAAGCACACATTAAATGAGACAAGCACATAAAGACACTTATCGTTTATGAAAAGTTACCAACTGCACACATAACTTAGACGTTTCTCCCAACCATAGACTCTATTGCTCATATACTTTCAGAAACATGTCACCCTCGAGCTGGGGCTTAACTCCACCTGGGAAAAAGGGTTCCTAGTGATAGACTAAGGTTTGATACTCAACATAATTTCTGAGTCCAATGTGCCACTATTGCAACTAGTCGACAGTCCCTCATTCCCCACACACTTTTTACACCCAAGGAAGTGTGTCGCTTCTTTGCTCAATAGTGCCTCGACTGCCCCACTTCCCTTCCAGGGTTTCGACAACAAGCAAAACATGAAGTCTCATATCCCTACAACTAATGCCCAACTCACCAGGGAACAATTACCAACAAGACTCTCACCTGGAGAGAATGCTCACGGGCCTAACAACCTTCCTCTCTGACAACAAATATCTCACCTCAAGAGATTGCTCATGGGCCTGCCAACCTGCCTCTTTGACAACAAAAATATGGTTACAATACATAAACCCCTTACAATCTCTTCTATGTAGATAAGATAATAGTTTTCCTTTCTCAGATGGTCCGACCCCCTTCTTCACATGAGAAAATGAATGACTAATTCCCCATCAAGAATGAGTTTTCCCCCTTCAAAATACACTAAGGCCAACAATATATATTGCATGCCTTAAAATAGACATTTGTCACCTTTAGAACTAGCTTTAGCCACTTGGTGACTCGTTCCTATCCCTCAGAAAATTAGGATAAATAATTTATCCATAATTTACACTTTTCCGGAAATATTAATAAAATATTCCCTAGGGCTTAAGTCCCCCCGCTTTTTCCCTTTTTCATTGGAGTTATCCCCCCGTCTCTTGTCATTTGATCTGTTTGTGCACAATGATGTGATAATATTAATAACTTGAGTATGATTACACTTTACAAGGATAGGTGCACTGACCTATTTGTGCCACGCCTCACCAGCCTCATATTCACATTGGCTCTCCAGCCTCAAGTATATATATATGCTCGATGTGCACTTCCAGGTAATCCCCACGCACTTACTCAAGTGCACGCAACAATATGAAATGTGTGCACCCTTTCTTTGATAATATTTCTTGCGCACTACTCATGTGCGTGCAAAACCAAGACTTGGTGCCAATGACTCACCAGCCTATAGGCACATTTACATTTACAATTGGTACAAACGGCTCACCATCCTATATGTTAAATTACAAAGGGTTCGGATTAAGGACATTGCATCCAGAGACTGTAGGATTTTTTTTCTTCTTCAGATCCAATCTCAAGAACAATGGAACTATTGCAACAATCAATAATAGTGCTTCCTTGAAGCTTATATAGAGTTCCACACCAAACTCCCTTCTACAACACTGTTGTTGCTCGACCCATCCTACAGGTTTATTTCTCAAACACAGTTTTAACCCCTACATTGTCCATTTTTCTTACAAAAATATAATTTCTAGCCAATCCTGGGACTTGTAGAACACCAGGGAGTGTTCTAACCCTTCCATCAATGAGATTAAACTTGAATTTTCCTTGTCATATGATTTTGGCTGTCGAGTCATCACTTAGGAAAACATCACCTCCATCATACCTTTCATATCACAGAACCACTCCCTGTGGGGAGTCATATGAAATGAGGCACCTCAGTCAACCAACCATGCCTCATGATCTGCATGTGTGCTCGAAGAAGCCAACTACACATCCCCTCCTTCTTCCATACATTTTTTTTCTTTTGTAGAAGGAGCATCTTTAAATCCCTTCCCTCTCTCAACACTTTTGGATGTACATTGATTCTTGTAGTGCCCTTCTTTTCCACATCTCCAACACACTTTTACAAACTTTCCAAGAGATTTAGATATTCCCTTAAATTTAGATCTCCCGCTTGAGGACTTAGATCTATTTCTTTCCTAGGAGCGTCCTCTTGCAAATAACGCATTTGTTCTCTATCCTTCCATGTTCTTCTGCCACATCTCCTCCAACAACAAGGATGAGACCACATCATTGAAATTTAAAGTAGTTTCATTACTACCTATGGCCACAACCGGACTATCCCACGAGTCTAGTAAAGAGAAAAATAAACTAATACACTTATCTTCATCAAAAATATTAATATCAACATATAATAGATGACTTACCACAATATTGAATGCATTCAGATTCGTTGTCACTGAGTCTCCATATTTCATCCTTAGGTTATACAACTTCTTTTGTAGGAACAATTTGTTTATTAGGGAATTTGACTGATACAAGCCCCTAAATTAACCCATAATGCCTTGGTTGTAGCTTCCCTTGAGAAATTCAGTAATATTGAACCTGAGACACACAATCGGATTATGCTCTTCGCATTCTGATCCAAGTTTTCCTAATCTTCTGCTAACATTTCAATAGGTGTAGTACCTGGATCCACAATGATCCATTAATCTTTGTCCATCAACAGATCTTCCATCTTGAGCTTCCACAACTCAAAAATTTGTCCATTAAATTTCACGATCTCTATTTTTGAATTGCTCGCTATTTCTTTTCACCTAAAGAATTTATGCCATAGATCTCCCACTCTAACGAGTTTTACCATGGACTTGAGCTAAAACCCTTGACCGTAAAGGCGTCCCCCCTGAAGCCAATAATTTCTCTGATACCAAATGTATATTTTATCCTTGTACAATAAATTGCAAGAAAATACATTCTTAATAAAAACAGAAAAGATACAATGACACACACACATTACACACAGATTTTACATTGGAAACCCAAATCGGGAAAACCACCCACCTGTTTAGAGCTGCACCTCTAATCCTTTACTCATCATATCTTCATTGTTTACAATACAATACATATATGATCCCACAACATCCAAAACCCCTAATCCACTAACCCATATTAGTCAACAACACTAATTCCTAATCCATAATTAGAAAACTATCAGTGAAAACCATGTGCCAAAAAACCGATAAAAACAGATGCAAAAATTGCCAATTTTTTATTTTTTATTTTTATGGGGCACTTCCCCGAAAAACCTGCCTAGGGGGCTCCTACCCCCCTGTGAACCATCTAGACATGGGGGTACCACCCCACTGTAACCCCCCGAGCGGGGGGGGGTGCTAGTGCTCCCCCTTCAACCCCCTGTGCTCAACACAATGGGGACACTAGTTATAGTCGTACAAACAATATAACATATACCCAACACTTGTAATGGAAGGAGATAAAACAATTTCATGGTTAGTTTATCGTATATAATTAGTGGTGAACAAAACACAACATATCGACAAAGAAAATAATGGCCATAGTTGAGTATGCAATTGTGGATATGGTTAAAGTTTCACTTGGTCATGGTCAGAGTAATGGGACATGGTATATTGTATATGCTTTAGATAAGATCACATTATATTTCAATTCCCTTCCCAGGATTGGCATAACTTTAAATTTTGCAAATTTATGTAGAGTTAACAACCATTTAATAAAGGATTTCCTTATCTTGCTAGAAACCATGACAAAAATGAGGAAAGTTAACATGCTTCATAAGATTCTAAAACCGTAAATCCACAACTTTGGAGATATGAACATCATGAACCAACATAGATAAGAAATATGTGAAAGCGTTGAAAGTAATTCATGTTAAAACCTAAATCCCTTTGTGAAATAACTAAATGACAAACAACCAACTTCGTGAAATAACTAAATGACAAACAACCAACTTCGTGAAATAACTAAATGACAAACAACCAACATCCCTCAATCCATTAAAGTAGAAGGATTATATAAAACAACAATCATGTATGGTTAAAGAGCTACTAGTAGAAGAGGATTGAAACAATTTCCCAAGATTAAATTTAAAAAAAAAAATGAAAGTTTTGTTATATTAAGTTATTGACAAAGTAGAATGTAGCGAAACTTGTGATATTAGACATATTCCTTAAAACAATGCTACAAAATAGTGGCAATACCAATCTATGAGGAACATATAAAAACTCATGGAGGCATAGTATCGAGTTATGGATCATGATCCTATATCAACTTGTAAGTTGTAGGATACTTTCTTTAACAAGGCATTGTTAACTTTGGGTCATATGTGAATATGTTTCCTAAAAGGACTTGGATGAAGGTGGGATGACCTAGATCTTATGAGGTCATTTAACTACTTGAAAGTCGTAGACAAATTTTTTATAGAGTAGATCAAACTTATCAAAGGATTCAACATGACAATAATGACGATTTTGATACAAGTAGACTTCAAAGTGATAAATATTGTTGATGGAGAAAAAACCTATACCACCATTGTTGGTAGATTTTGGGGTCAACGTATGAATGTTGTTATATCTTTAGAATATGTTAAATCAAAATAAAATATGAATGCTATGAATTCAATTTTCTATTGGATCCATCTAAAATTCAACCTTCGTTAGTTCAATCACAAGATCAATTAGATTGAGTGATAGTCAATAAGATTGCCTAAAGTCTAAATAACCCATGATACTAGTAAACTTTGAACCTAATTTAACGGTGAACTAAACTTAGATAGATTGATAGTAAGATATGCTAAAGCTTAAATAATCCATAATACCAATAAACTTTGAACCTAATTTAATGATGAACTAAACTTAAAAAAACCTTTATTTATTCACCAAGTTTTAGATATCATTATTTATGAATGACAAATTGAAAACCACAAACCGAAACTGAAATCTAGAACTTAATAAAATGCACAAGCAATTCCAAAATTTACAATAAAAACTTAGAGAAGTAACCTTTTAAGAAAACAAATATTTGACAAAGTCTCTACCCATCAAAATGGAAGCAATGCGCATAGCCCCATTACAACCAAAGTATATTTTAGTAAATTTAAACTAAGTAGATGACCCTATGAAAGGATGCGAGATAGTTCGGAAGAAAGTCAAATTTTATGATGAAAGGATATGTGGCTTCATTTCTTCGAAAACACACTTAGTGATAAAAAAATTAAAAATGATATAAATTCAAATAATAAAAAAGAGGAAACATTGAATTGGTAAAGAAATTTTAGTCCAACTAGAATATAACTTCAACTCACCAATCAAAATATGACGAAATGAAGTAGTTTTTGAAAAAATTGATTGATGGGAGATATAAGTTGAAAATTGAAATACATTCGAAGACTAAACAATTAAACCATATCCATCTACACTCGAAAGCTGCGATGGAAAGATCCACGTGATGACACCAAGAAGCCTAATATAGTGGTTGATACCGTTGACTTTTTGCCATCCTCTAGATTGGTCAAACTAAGAAGTGAGACACATTTTCCTCATCCTCTAAATTGGTCAAACTAAGAAGTGAGACAGATTTTCCACGATGTATTGTTGATATTAAATAAATGCAAGTACATTCATGTTGGGACACTTTAGGTATTGTAGGAAATTCATAAGGCCCTACCTTGACATCATATTTTCATGTTCACGAGATGAGCTTCTAAGAAAGGAAGCCAAGGAAGTCAAGAATCATTTGATATATTGAAGAAAAAGTTCGCTAAAGTTTCACTTCTAATAATATTTATTTACAAGGAGAATAAATAATTGTTTTGAAGATATTTTTTTATGTTTTTTTTCAGTTTCGTTTTGTTCTTGAGGGTTAGGGTTTTTAGGGTTTTTATAGACACGAGTTTTTCTTGTGTTATAAATCTTTGATATACGTGTGAGGTCGAATAGTAGTACTCAAAACAATATCTCAGGGCACCAACTAAGGAGGCTCGATCAAACCCTTAACAGTATTGTCTGATTACCCAAGTACGAGAGAGTATMTTTTCGAGTGTTGTTCTCGGTGTCACTATAGTATTTAGGTGGTTGATCGACTGATCTAGAGATGGTTTCAAGAGACCTAGGGGAATCCCTATGTACCTAACGGTACATGGGAGTGATGGCCATGTACAGATTCTTTCTAATGCARTACTACTTGAAGGGGTACCAACATGGGTTACATAGGTTTCCAACAAGGTGAAACATTAGTTTTGGGCAACCTCATGAAACCGTCTATATTTCYTATGTGCAGTCTTCCCCAACCATAGTTTTACTTGTTGAACGACATATATTTGTGCTTTAAAGACGTCGATAGTACACGTCTCTACCCTAGAAAAAAATTTACCCTCAATTTCTGCAGAGGAAACAACTCTGATACCACTTGTAGGGTACAAGATATATTGTAATAAATAGAAACATAAATAGTGCAGCAAATACCAAGGTAACAACAAATTATAGAAAATCACAACACCAAAAATGATACCTTTATTGAATGAAATCCAAGTTCACTTGCCTCTTTGAGGGGGCAACCTCCAACAGAGAAAAACTCTATTACAATGATTCTCAAGACAATACTTTCTCATATGTTCTATTGCTATTTATACTAATTATATATTCTAAAGAACATTCTAGAGGAAGATCTTTCTAGAAGTTGAATCTTCTATTAAGTCTTTTTCCTTTAGACTTGTTCACATTATTAAATAGGCCTTATTAACTAATGTGAGCCTTTATTACATGGAAAATATATTATTCTACCTACGTGAGGGGTTAGGGAAGTTAGGTCCCTAATACCTTGTCTAGCTTAGTAGAGATATAAAAGCATAATGTTATGCTTCTTCAAGGGACTATGGGTATTGAGACTAAGTCAGTTAGTAGTTTGAAAAGTTATTTCGAGTGTTCGGATTTATGTGCTATTGATGCATCTGGGAATCCTAGGGGATTGATGATTGGAAGTAGATCTAGTTTGGAATTAATAACTGTTTTCTCTATGGTTTCAAGTCTATGCACATAATTACTATATATAGGTCTAGGGAAGACTATCCCAATGATGAATGTGTATGGACCATATGGTGATAGAGAAGGCTTATGGGATAAGTTTTTCGCTTTTGCTATGGTAAAGGAGGAAAGTCCCATTATAGAAAGTGATTTAAATTTCACAATTAGTAGAGCTTAAATTTGAGGGGACTTTGCAAGGATAGATATGTTAATGGATTATTTCAAGCATAAGATATATATGGAAGACTTGGTGGATATAGAACCAATGATTCTCAAACCTACTTGGAGAAATAATAGGCAAGGGGGGTAGGGGTTGGAAAAACAATAGATCAATTCTTGTTCTCTAAACATATATTATAACTATTTGATAAAAGAAGAACATGGATAGATGCAGGGGGCTCATTGACCATAATATAATATTCCTACAATTATATTTTCATGTTGAGAAATTCCCAAGTACCTTTAAGATAAACCCAAATTATCTTGAGAATGGCGATTTTAGGGAAATGGTGAAAAGAGAATGGAGGTGTTTTGCTCCCAAATCAGAGCATTCTGCCAATTTTCAATTAGTTGAATGATTGAATGTTGTAAAAGGTAAAGTGGTGGCATTGGCAACAAAAGCTCATAAGAAATCATAAGAAAAGGGATAGACTTCTAAAGGAGGTTGAATATGAAATTAAGGATGTATATGAGAACAACAATGAAGGTGTTTTCAGTGTTGAAGGCTTAGAAACTTAAGAAATAGAGAGTGACAAAAATAATTATTGGAAGATAGGGAAGTAGAATGGAGAATGGAGAGTAGAGTTGTCAAGTTGGTGAAGGGATATGAAAACACTAAATTGTTTCACCAATTTGTAAATCACGGGAAGAGTATTAATACCATTTGGGATGTACAGGATAATGACAGTGAAAAATTAAGTGGTTTCAAAGACCTTGGTGGAATGACTGTAAATAATTTCCAGTCAGTTTATTGAGAGCTAACAAAGGAAAATCTTACTAACATTGTTAAATTAGTTTCTTTCTTTCCTCATTTTGTGACTGAGGAAGTCAATCAAAAGTCTTATGAATAGGTTTATAAGGAAGAGCTTCATCAATGTTCTACTCTTTTTAGAAAGATGAGAGCCCGGGATTAGATAGGTGCATTGTTCAGTTCTTCTTGGGAATTTATTAACTAGTAGAGATGGACCGTCTAAGGGTTATTGAAGAGATCAAGGTTTTTGGGAAGGTATTGGGTCTCTAAACTCTACATTCATTGCACCAATTCCCAAATCTGACAAACCAAGTACTTTTGATGACTATAAGCCATCTATCTTTGTAATTGTGTATATAAAATTATTTAGTCATATTGAAAGAGGGTTTTCAGAGGTTATATCCTGAGAACAATTTGGTTTCCTAGCTAGTAGGAATATTTATGAAGCCATTGTTGATGCTGAAGAAGGATTTCATATAATCAAATTAATAACTATCCCTACTATGGTTATCAAGTTGGATTTCTCCAAAGCTTATGACATGACAAATTGGCTATATTTAAGGACAATATTGGAAGATGTGGGATTTAGTTATCCTAGGGTAAAGTGGATTATGAGATGTGTCACATCTTCTTCATATGACATACTTATTAATGGAGTGGCCTCAAATTTATTTAAACCCTCAAGGGGTTTCAGACAGGGTTGTCCTCTTTCACCCATTCTTTTTTTGTTGGTTGCAAAAGGACTTAGTTGAGCAATTATGGAGGCTAAAACAATTGGTTTCTTAAAAGGGGTTAATTTTGGTAGTTCTATCAATTATTAACTCATTTATTACTCATTGATGATATATTGTTAAATATCTAATGGTTCAAAAAGGGAATCGTGGAAAATTTAGAAGCTACTGATTATAATATATTGTGCGACTACAATTATGGAGGTTAATGCAAAGAAATCATCCATTGGTTTAAATGTATAAGGTTTCAAGGAGACTGCAACACATTTGAAATTTTTCCTTTTAGACAATAGACATTTTTCCATTCAAGAGGGTTTTAAATACTTATGGTTTATTCTTAAACCCAATGGCTATAAAAAGATGGACTAGGGGTGGTTGTTGGGAAAGATAGAGAAAATGATTCAATTTTGGCATAATAGGTGGCTCTGAAGGGGGGGTAGTGTAACCCTTGTCAAGGAATTGATTGATGCCATATCAATGTACTAGCATTCTTTGGTTGGAGTTCGAAAGGTGTTTTAGAAAAGATTTGAAATCTTTCTTTCAATTTTTTATATGGTGGTACATGAGAAGGTAACAATATCCCTTGGGTGACATGGAAATTTATAACTCTTCCAACAGTAAGGGGCATGGGGATTGAAATAGATCCGTGTTCTTCAAAAGTCTCGAGATGCAAAGAATATCTCAAACCTTATTCCAAAAGAAAGTATTTTGAAATCCATAATTCTTCAGAAATGTATAACTCCTGCTACTTTATTGGATTGGATAAGACACCATTAGAAAAATATTAAGAATGTTTTAAATCACTAGAAAGCTATTGTACTAGCTTTTCTTGTCATTGGAAACTTTCTTACTTAGAAGGTTGGTAATGTGGAGAGTGTAAGGATTGGAATAGACCCTGTTATGGGATGCATGGAACAAAATGATCTAAATCCAAATTCATTAAATCATTTGTATGAAAAAATAATTTATACTTTACATTAGATTGTCAAACCAATTGCTATGAATGTATAGCAACATGGTTGGAAATTGACATAGCCTATTGAACTATATGAGGCTTAGACATATAGTTTATAGTTGTATCTAAACAAGCTGAAAATAATTCATGTTAGAATAAGGGGTGAATCCAAGGACTCTTTGATGTGGTTAAAAAATAACATGACACAAATGTATATTGCAATGAATGAATATGAAGTATTAATGGATCCTACCAATCAAGAAGATGTGTGGTGGTGGTCTAAAATATGGAAAATAATGGTCCCTAAGAAAGTAAAAATCTTCTTGTGGCTAGCACTAAGGAACAAGGTCTTCACATGGGAGGGCCTAGAAAAGAGAGGAAGATATGGTCCCAATGTTTTTATGTTATGTACCATGGAAGTAGAGACAATTTCACATTTAGTTATACATTGCTTGTATGCACAACATATATGGAAATATATTGAAAATATGAGTGGAATAGAAAATGCTTGGAGGGGATGTTTAGTGGAGGAATTTCTTTGAGATTGCTTTCAAAAGAAGTATCTAAGATAATTTATAGCAATACCATGTCTCATATTATGCAGTATTTGACCATCTCGAAATGCATAGGTTTTTTAGGGTAAACATATTCCCACTTTTTAGGTATACAATCAAGTTTATCGACTTTTTCATGTTGCAAAATGATCACAAAGATAAGACAACTAAGGTGGGTTGGTGAGTTATTTATTGACAAATCCCTTCCTCGAGGATTCTTTGATGGTGCAAGACAAGGACAAAATGATATCAACAATGCAGGTGGTGTTTTGTTGTGTTTGATGATCACTTTGTTAAGTTCAAGTATGGCTTGGGAGTTGGATCAAATAATTCTGCTGAAATGATGGCCCTTTGTACTTTATTAAAAAATGCTATGGATAAAGGATTTATGAGACTAGATTTTTTGGGATTCTTCTATGGTTATAAATTGAATGAATGGAGAGATGAAAATCCATTGTGTTATGATGGAAGATTTGGAAAGACATCTTCAAGATGCATCATCCATGTTTGAGTCACTATCTCTTTCCCTCATGTTTATCATGAATGTAACATATGTTCTTTCCAAAGAGGCACAACAAGTGGATGTTGGAATTACTATGCTGGAAGAGTCTTTTAATGGAACCTTGACATAGTGAAGGTAATCTGTTTATTGATTTGATGCTTAGCTTTTGGGGCATCTCTTTATGTGTTTAGATTACAATATATGATGTCTTAATGTTGGGTTGTTGCGAGACATTATTTGTGTAGAGGTATATACTCAGAAGTATGGTTTTAAGGAGGACTAGAGATTGATAATCCATATTTTTGATATGGTTTCTTTTTTATCCAAATGTACATAGGGAAAATAATGAGAGACTTTTTCTTTTATCTACTTATGCACTCATGCGAAGAGAAGATAAAAAATGTGATTTCCATTCTTTCTTTTGAATAACAATTATGATATTTTCCATGGAAAAAAATGTGATTTCCATTCTTTCTTTTGAATAACAATTATGATATTTTCCATGGAAAAAAAATAAGAAGTAAAATAAAATTCCACTTTAGAATGCCCTTGTAATGGAAGGAGATAAAATAAGTTCATGGTTAGTTTATCACATAGAATTAGTGGTGAACAAAACACAATAAATCGATAAAGAAAATAATGACCATAATTGAGTATATAGTTGTGGATATGGTTAAAGGTCCACTTGGTGACAATCAAAGTAATGAAACATGGTATATCATACATGCTTTAGATAAGATCGCAATAGAGTTTAATTCCATTCCCATGATTAACATAACTTTAAATTTTGCAAATTTATGCAGAGTTAACAACTATTTAATAAAGGATTTTCTTATCTTGCTAAAAAGCATGACAAAAGGAGGAAAATTAACATGCTTAAGATAATTCTAAAATAGTAAGTCCACAACTTTAGGGATATGAACATCATGACACAACATGAAGAACAAATATGTGAATATGTTGGAAGTGGTTCATGTTAGAACCTAAATCCCTTTATGAAATAGCAAATATGTGAATATGTTGGAAGTGGTTCATGTTAGAACCTAAATCCCTTTATGAAATAGCTAAAGGAAAAACAACCAACATCCCTCGATCCATTAAAGTAGAATGATTACATACAACAACAATTGTGTATGGTTAAAGGGTTATTGATAGAAGATGATTGAAACGTTTTTCATTAAAGTAGAATGATTACATACAACAACAATTGTGTATGGTTAAATGGTTACTGGTAGAAAATGATTAAAACATTTTCCCAAAATAAAATTTAAAGAAAAAAATGAAAATGTTATTATATTAAGTTATTGGCAAAGTACAATGTCGGTAAACTTGTTACATTAGACATACTCAAAAGAATGTTACAAAATAGTCACAATACCAATCTATGAAAAACATACAAAAACTCATGGAGGCATACTATCTAGTTATTGATCATGATACCATATCAACTTGTAAGTTGTATGATACTTTCTTTAACAAGGCGTTGTTAACTTTGAGTTATATGTGAATATGTTTCCTAAAAGGACTTGGATAAAAGTGGGATAAGGAAAAGGAGAAACATTGAAGGACTTGGATAAAAGTGGGATAAGGAAAGGAGAAACATTGAGTTGGTAAAGAAATTTTATTCCAACTCACCAATCAATATATGACCAATTGAAGTAGTTTTTGGAAGAATTGATTGATGGGAGATATAAGTTGAAAATTGGCATACATTCAAAGATTAAAAAATTAAACCATATCCATCTACACTCGAAAGTTGCGCTGGAAAGAATCCACGTGATGACACCAAGAAGCCATTGAATAGAAGAGAATACTATATAGTGGCTGATACTATTGACTTTTTCTCGGCCCCTCTAGATTGGACCGAGGAAAAGTGAGACAAATTTTCCACGATGTAATATTGATATTAAATAAATGTAAGTACGCTCATGTTGGGACAGTTTAGATAATGTAAGTACACTCATGTTGGGTCCTACCTTGACATCATATTTTCATGTTCATTAGATGAGCTTCCGACAAGTTGGTACACATCACAACTCTTCACACACCCCTTGGAATCTTTGAATATAGTAGGCCCCCAAAGGCTAGCTTATAAGATTTTGTGAGTTGTGGATTTACCTCTATAATGACCTCTTGCAACTTCATGATGAAACCTTTATAATGACCTCTTGCAACTCCATGATGAAATTTCAAGAGAATATCATTGTGTTCATGATCCGAAACAAAATAGTGAAGGACTCCACCATTACTCAACTTGTACAATTGTCTTGAAACCAACTAATGATTTGTGGCTCTAACCATTAGATGGTGCTTCTAAGTTGCCAAATAGTTTGTAGGTGTTGGACTTGTAGTATGAAACAAAGTAATATACTCCCATTAGTAAGGGATAACTTCAACTTGGAATACATCTGCATTTGATAGATAATCATCCGTTGAATCTCTTGATTCACCCAACTCCATTTCAGACAAATGGTCAAGACCCACATTATGATTCCATAGTTTGAAAATAACTTCAAAAGACAATTCTTGAAACAATAACAACCACTTGTAGATCCTCCCTTCTAGTATAGGCTTATTCACTAGATATTTCAAAGTAGTGTGGTTCGTGTAGAACTCAAAGTGACCTCCCAATAAATAGTGGTAGAACTTCTATAGAGTATACACCATGGCTAGCCCTTCCCTTTCTATGATTGTATGGCCATGTTCATCTCGGGGCAACTTCCTAGTTGCAAAATAGATAGGGTGATCAAGATCCCCTTCTACTAGTTGTGTAAGCACCACTCCTAGAGAAATATTGGATGCATCTACATGTACATGAATCTCTACATTCCAATAAGAAAAGAGTAGAATTAGGGCACTTGCCATATTTTCTTTTAGTAGATTAAATGCATTAATATGTTGAGTAGTCTAATAGAAGGCTTCTCTTTTGACTTCTTCAACATATTTTCCATTACTTCTATAATAGAGGTGTAGTTGCAGATGAATGTTTGGAAAATCTCTAGTGCGACCCAAAGTTGAATGCAGTGTATTGACACTAGTTGGGGTAGGCAAATTAACAATTACAACAATCTTGGATGGGTCCACCGTGACTCCCTCTTTACAAACAATGTGACCCAATAATGTATTGAAAGGTGTGTAGAAACAAACTTCTCAGGTTAATCAAGATTTGTAACTATTTGTAATGATAAAAAAAATAATCTCAACATGGCTATATGGTCCTTCAATAGCCCATAGACCATCCAATCATCCAAGTAAACTTCTAAAATCTTGTAAATATAACCCTAAAAATATACTATGACTATATATGAAAATAGAATAGGATCATTCTCAACCCAAAAGACAATACATTGTAAGCAAAGGGGCCCCACTTTGTAGTGAATGTGGTCTTTCTCTTATCTTTTTATGTTATCCTTACCTATTGATAACTCAAGAATCCATGAGTAAAAGAATTGACTTCCTTACTTGCTATTTGATATAACACCTCATCATTGAAGGGAATCTGAAATGGATCATGTGTGGAATTAAAACCTCATAAGTCAACACAAACTCTAATATATTTGGTGTCTTTGTTGTTGTGGACCAGTGTAGGGATGATCCAATCAAATTCATCAATAGGGAAAATCACACCTACAACAAGATTACAATTAGTATCCTTTTCACCTTTTCTTTGACCTATGGGTTAAGATGGAAGGGGCACTTTTTAATTGATTTTGCATTCTTCCACAACTCAATCTTCATATTTCCTAGTTCTCCTTTGATTCCTTTCATCTCCGTGGAAAAAAATTCTCATATCCCTTTAGTAGTATTGCAACTTTTGAGGTGGTCTACTCATCCCAATAATCATATACTAAGGTGATATTCAAACACTCCTCACTACTTATGTTGATCTTGGACAACTTCATAGGATACTAATAAGGTTTCTTAGATGTGTCTACACTATTTTCCTATATCTGTCTTGATTATTTTGACTCCTAGAAAGCAAGATATTGCAACTCTTCTAGGTCATCATCTTCTCCATCATCATGTCCCACTTTCCTCTAGTAGAGTAGTTCATCCACCTTCCATTCCAAAAATTTTAAGGTTTCCATCTTGCAATGTTGTGGGCATATTGCAGTGGGAAACTAATGCTACACTTAATATTTGAACAAAATATACTTGATAATCATCAGTGTTTTTGTAATCTCAAGTGTATTTCTAGTGTAGGAAAAAGTCGCACAAAAATGCTTCTAGATCATAGTCCAATATTTATCCTATCTCCTAGCTGACTCTTCATGAATATACCAAGCCCTAGGAATATATCCTAAGGTATACATGAATTTATTCACCCAATATTCTTGTTGAAGGTCCTCCTTACCCCATTTATGTAAACAATTCTCTGTGTGGATGGTTGAGTCCGTCTTTCCTTCATAGTGCTCCACAAACTTCACCGCTTCCACATTAGTTAGATAAAAATCCTGACATTTGAAATTGAAGGGGGGGGGAATGAACTTTTGTATCATAGTTTATTTTACTAAAGCTCATGGGTTGAGATTGTCCCGATGCATATCCCACTAGCGAGCAAAGGTAACATTTAATACCACATCTATTGTAAGCTCTTGCTACTCTTCTACAACTATGTATTCCATAACATCAATGAAATATTCCACATTACTAGTCATGTCATAAATAGGAAGGTCTCTAAGCTCAGATTTAATCCAATGTATATATTTTACTAAAGCACACCATCTAGTGGAAATCTCATGGTTACAAACTTGTTAATTTCACATTTCCTCATGAGAGTCACTGTTAAAATAATAGATAGTTTTCCAACCAATAGATCCATTTGCAGTAGGGTTGATATAATCTCTCATCTTATTGCTATCTGATTGTAAATATGATAAGACGTGGTATATTGAAAGTTGTCCTCCAAGATTAGTGTGACTTGAAATTTAATAAGTATCTAAAGGTTGTGTTAATTTGGTACCATCAACCTTAAAAGTCATGGTTTCTTTCACCAAATCACAATGTTGTTAAAATCCCACTCAATCCCTAATAAAGAAAGAAAAGGATACCTCTCTTTTGTAGTCTCAATAGCCTCAAAGTTTGCAATTGTCTTTACTCCTACACGGTATATCTCCACATTCTCGAATAAACCAATAGGAAATATGTCGTACTAGCTAGAAAAACACAACTAAATTGGAGAGTAAACAACCTTAGGTTTCCCTATCATATCCTAGTATTTTTAGGTAGAATAGTAGAATCCCCATCCTCACCTTCAACCTTGTCTATTTTTTGCTGACTTTAGTACCCAAGCTACATTTCTCTACACAACTTCTAGAGAATTTGGTGGTTGCACATTCTTAAATATCTCAATAGCTTCTCACAAGAAGGATTTTTGTTGCATGACATCAAACTTAGATGTACCTAAGATAAAATTTTGAATGATACTTGGTGCTATATTATTGGTATCTCATCCCAGTCTGATCAAAATCTGGACCAGGGGTCAAATTTTAGCTCAAAAATCAATGTTCTCGGAATTGCCTCAAAATGAACGAGAGTGTAGCCCTCGTCATCACGAACCCAACGCAATTCATTTCGTCTCAAACGGACGTCGGGAGCGAGAGATATTGTGATCTGTTTGAATCGTCAAACAGGTAAAAAAAAGGACGCTGACTGGGCAGTCCGTACAGTCCGTATGGATGATGACGTGGCAGAGGTGACGTGGCTTGACCGTACGCTGATGTGGCATAGGTGACGTGGCAGAGATGAGTTGGCTGACAGTTGGACGAATCACATTGCGACATGTGGCATTATTTTATTAGGCAAATGTTTTGGTGCCACGTGGCCCAGTGATGGGCTGCCACGTGGCACCCCATTTTTGGTTTGTGTGTTGGTTCAAAAGCTTATGGAGTCCGTGGGATTTGAACCCCGGACCTCTCCCACCATTGTAAATCTTTAACAAAGTCCGCTGACCAATACGCCCATGATTTGTTGCTTACCATAATACTATTTGTATTGTATTTAAAATCAACCTTTTGAATATATGGGCGGGGGTCGGGTTGGGGCTTAGCCCCAACCCGTGGTTACAACATATATGCCATACGACCATGGTTCTGATACAAAAGTGCGCTAGGGGTTTTAAATGAATAGACCATGGTTTTGTTATGTTGCAAATGACCACAACCGGAGCACGGGGGGGCTTAAAACCGTTTAGCCATTTTGCCCAAGCACTTGGTCGTATGGACCCCTATGTGCCCAGGTGCTAGGCGGTTAGGGGCTGGAGGCGCCCTAACCGTCCTACAGTTTGCATAGTTATTCGTTTGTGCGCGGGTGCTGGGTTTTCACGCTACATATTGCGTGTGTGCCAGGTTCATGCAACAAGGGTGCATTTTGGCGAACCAGAGACAACAAGCTTGAAGGAGGAAAATGGCAGGAGGTCTATCTTCTTCATCCTTTGGCCGATTGAGGTGCCGTAAAAGCCCAACTAGGGGTTTTTGGACGTCCTGAATCCATTGGAACTATTATCAATTCCATTTGAATACTTCTTTTGCATGATTTTAGCCATTGAAGTTTCAGCAAGCTCCAGGGAGCTTGAAGCCCTCATTGATTGAGGACATGTTTTGGTGAGCCTATGTTTGTTTTCTATGATTGAATAATCATGTTTGGCTAATTGTTATGCTTTGAACACATTGGGACAGGTTTCAGAGGCTATTGAGGACTTTTACAGGTGGTTTTTCCAAAGAGAAGCTCAGGGAAGCTTATGGCCACATGTAGAAGAGGTCATGCCCGGATGAGCCATGATCCGTTTTTAGAGATATATTAGTTATTTTTGGGGTTTTTATGTGTTTTGATCTCAATGGTACAATCTTTTTTTCCATTGGAGTTGAGAAGCAGCTTGTAAAAGAACTTTTGACAAATTAATCCCAGAGAGCCAAGTCCATTGATGGAGGCTCAAGGAGATGTAGCCCGGAGGGGGGTGAACTCCTTTATCATGTTGTTCTTGTTGTGAGTTTGATGGTTTATTTGCTGCAAGTTATGTTGCTGTGTATTTATTGAAAGTACATATTTAACCATTTAAAAGAACATATCCTCACACATAAGCATTTACAAGAAGATACATGAACTTAACACATAAGTTTATCTTGCATATTTTAACACATGAAGCAAGGTCCTGTAAAGTTTATTTTTAATGAAGTAGAGGGTGCTTGCATAGCATAACAAGTCATCAAAATTTACTAAGTTCGAGATCCTCTACCTTGAACAAGATTCCTAATTTTCAATCAGATCAGGGCAATCCTAAGTTGCACGATCAATGGCTTGATAATGGTTACACCTTGACCATTGAGGAAGTGGGAAATCATGAGTGATGTGGGCCACCTTGACACAATTATAACACTAGATAAGCCCAAATATTCCACTAGTATTTCCTCCTCAACATCCTCCTTGATCTCCAAATTCCCCACCTTGTGGTTAAGAATTTTATGCTACTCTAAACAAAGTCTTCTCCATTATTTCTACCAAATCCCGTAGAGTGTAACCATTGTCTATACCATGCATGTTCATACCATATAAATCACATTGAACAATATTAAGGACCAAGGAGTACTTCTATAAAATGGGACAATGTTGTAGAGGGTGGGCATATCCTTTTCAAATTTCACAGCACTCTCTGGCTTGAATATTCTAAAACAACATTTTTAAGGAGACTTGTGCAACTAGAAAAATCAACGCTCTTCCTAGGAAAGGGTGAACTAAAGGGTCCTTTGCAACTCCTCCTTGAGGTAGAGGGCATTAAATTACATGATGCTCCTCCACTTTACAACTCGTACACCATACTTGTTCTCTTCCAGTCTTAGCTTTAGTGAATTCTTGCTTATTATCTACGAGGTTTGTGATCTACATTTGGAATTGGTAAAACACTAGAGCTACTCCAACTGCCACAACCGAGGTATTTCAAATCTACCCCACCATCGATTCTATCCTCATAACCCGCTCCAACACTTCTCTACGAGTCATGATCCTTTGTTGTAATAAGGGAATTATGGTCAGAGGGAGTAGTCCACCAATGGATCATTCCTGATGTTATGTATTATGGATTTGATAATTCAACCTACTCACCAAATATTGAAAGTGAAACATTTGATGATATTCCAATGTAGTTTCTCCCACCATTTGTCCAATATCCTTTAACTTAGCAATGCTTTGTTTCTCTAACTTAGGTTGCTGAAACTCAAAAACAATTTGTTGTTTTATCTCATCTAGGTTTGGAACCTCTGCCCCTTGTGGACTATGTATGAACTTTGTATATCATTACAAATCCTTACCCCATTGAGTTGTCTAAAACCGTACCATCTTAGCTTCTAGGGAAATACCCTTAGGCTTCCAAATAGATTCATAAAGAAACTAGTGTTGTTTTTCATCTTCTTTGCTTCTACCTAAATACTTGGGTAACTATTGGGTTCAGGAAATGACATCTTTTTTTCCACCCTTTTCCTATTATTTCACCCACTTTCCTTATATCATCCATACCCTTATCACAATCATTGTTATCCAATATCTTATCTTTTTTCTTAGGTATGCTAAATTCATATGTTGCTTCAATTCATTAAGTCTTGCTTGCATTTGAGAAGGACAACGACTATTTTGGGTATTTACTGACAAAGTGATAAGAACTACCTACAGGACAATCAATTTCTATAGGATATGATACTCTAAAAATTCAGGAAGTTGTTACTCTCAAGTGTTGTTACTCTCAAGTGCCGCTACTCTCAACAAAACCGATGATACTATTTGAAGACTGCTACCATTTGTGTTGATACTCATCACGTTGTTGATCCACACAAGTCCCACGTGGAAATAATGACTTTTCTTTCTAGATGATGTGGCTATTATATAAAGTCACGATTATTATAATTGTTACAAGTTTGTTTTTCCATTTCGAAATATGGGGCAGCTCGTTGAGCATGGTCTGTATTTAATTATATTTTGTTATGATCGATTGTAAAAGATATTGAATATATTCTTAATTTGAGACTTCATCGAACAAATTGAGAATCAAAAGATTCTCAAGGTTGTTCATAATTATCAATTTACTAAGATTAGTTGTAAAAAGGGAGCCTTTAAAACAAAATACCTCTACTCCCTGTTTAGCTAGGTTTTTCTCAGCAGTCAAGCCGGTCGATGAGGAACAAAATTTGTATGTGTATTTCCTCATTTTAATTTATAAAGACTCAACAAGTTCGTGGTTTAGTTTATGTTAATTCAAGTTATAGGTTTTGCACTTTCTTTATCCCTTTCTAAGGAGGAAGGGCCCTCCTCTTTAACAAGATTGTTGTTACTATACTAGTAGGTAGAATTATTTTATTTGGCGATTGATTGTTGCCGTGTGTGTTATTATACAACTATAGTTTCAGATTGCTGCTATTGCTATTACTTATTATTGATTGTGAGTGTTTTAATGCAGATGCAGATTGTTGTTACTCAATTATATCATTGCAACATTGTGAATTAGACTCTGTTCATTTAATTTTTGTTGTTACAAGACTACTATGTTGATTTGATCTATCTTAGATGATTTTGTATTCAGCTAGACTTGGAATGTTTATGTTAGCTAGTTATTTTACAAGATATTCACTTTCATTCGATTAAGAATATTAGATGGTTTTAGATTTATTTTGTTTCAGTAAGGTGTGGTTTATTTCAATCTGAGTGGTTTACTTCTGCAAGGAGTGAGTTTGTTTTATTTCTAAGCAAGTGTGCAATTTTTTTCATTTCCAAAGAAAGGGTTCAGTTTTAGAGAAAGTGTACAGAGTAAGGTTTTCAGAGTGATTTTATTTATGCAAGTGTGAGAGTGATTTCAATTCCAGTAGTCTAGGTGTGTTTTAAATTAAAGCAAGTGTGGAGTGTGTTCCAATTCAACAAGAGTGTTCTACTTTCAACAAGTGTGGAATCTAGCCTGAAGTGCATGCTTAATTCTCAAAGGTCTATTTTAGAAGATTGTTCTTTACTTAAGGTTACATGATAGTGTCAGTTAGGAAATTGTTTCCTACATATATTTTTCACAACAACTTTGCAATAAAAGAACGTACCATAGGTTGAAAATTATTGTATTGAATGATTAGGTTGTTTTAATTAGACAATTAAATATACCAACATTTTGGCGCCATCACCGGGGAAGTTATTAATGGCGCAAGAATACAACTAATTTTTTTTTTGATGCATTTCAGAAGTACTTAGGACATGTAAGTTGCATGAGTAAAGCATGCGAAGAATGCAGTGCCCCCAAATATACTAATGATCCAGATGGACATCGGTGGCCACCCACCTTTTCCAACTAACTCAAAACAACTTTCTGACAATTTTGGCAATTTACTATTTTTAGCAGTTTTCACTTTCGGGGCCATTTTGAGGGCCTAAATGAAGGTTTTTCGAGATCGATCTTCTCAATTATTTCCTACGGCATGATTGAGGCCCCAAAATGAATCTCCTCTATGATACCTTTCCAATGGCCTATCATACGCCTAAAACGAAGATCGTATGCAAAAGTTACGACCCCGGGAAGTTAATGTACTAACTTACCCAAACGGGCCCACATGACTTTTGGCGCTTCATCTCATAGTGTTAGGTTTTTGGATGTCTAGGGATTTTGGAATTATTGTTTATTGTAAAATGCCTTCAGAGCCTCATTGTAATGATATTCTTGCGAATGAGCTAAACCGTCACATCTCTTCTCAGAGATAAGCCACCACCATTCCAGCAAGCTTGTTTCCGATGCATTTTACAGTTTCAGCTTATTTCATTATTGAATAGAAAACCAATTTTACCGTATCTCTATTTTTTTTTAAGAATCTATTAATAATCCATATTCATTTCGTTCTGCTCATAAAATCCGGATCGGTGGTATCAGAGCGATCTGCTTCTTGTCATCTTAATGCATGTCCCCAACGAGGTCAGAGTACAAAGAGTTGGGTCTTGAGCTTGTTTCTATTGAGGACAAAATCTCTCGCATGCCCAAATGACCTGTCATGTCTGGAGAAAAGAAAGATGTCAGGACATGAGATCCTTTCAAACTGTTGATTGAGGAAGCCCTCATGCAACAGAGGAACGAGATGATGGATTTTTTTGTGCAAATCCTTTGGCGACTACCAACAGGCGATGCATCTTCTTTGAGCAGAGGCACCACCCCCTTCAAGGTACAAATAAACTTTGATATTCCTATATTTTAAGGTCAGATAGATGCAGATGATGTAGACAAGTGGTTGAATCTGCTAGAAGGGTATTTTTCTGTCCATAACTTCTCGAATAGAGAAAATATTACTTTTGCGCTCCTCAAAGCTGTCCCCCATGTCAAAGATTGGTGGGAAACGTTATGTGAGCAAAAGGAAACAGAGGAACCCTCATTATTTACAGTCACAACCACCTAGAATTCCTTCAGGGATTCTATTAAGGAACAATACTACCCTGTCGGAATTTATGACGACTTATATACCAAATGGACCACACTACAGCAAGAAAGAGACCAAGTAGTGCCAGACTTCACAAATATCTTACATACCTTGCGCACCAATCCGGGTATCAAAGATTCAGAGTGACATCTGGTGCTCAAGTATCACGGTGCTATGCAGAGATACATCTAGACCGAAATGGAATTTCTAGACATCTCATACTTGGGCGCAACCTACCGATATGCAGTCAAAATCGAGCAGAAGCTCAAACAAAAGACGCGACAATTTGGGCCTGGGAACCCCTCACAAAAAATGCCAGGAAAGGGTGGCCCCAACCCACAGAACAAAGGACAGAGAAAATATGGATAGTATCAGGACAACCCGTCCAAAATACAAGAAAAGAAGGACGCTAGAAAGACAAAGAAAGATATCGAGAAGTGGTGCGACTTCCATAAGAGCCCTTGTCATAACACTACTGATTATCGCTCAAAGAAGTTGATGGTGGTCGAAGTGAAAGCCTATGAATCATATGAAGAGTCTGAATCTGAGCCAGAACTAGAAAGGGGAAGATAGATCATTGACATGGAACCCAGTGCCACTATTGCTACCACCAAGCTCCAGCCCGGTGAACCAGATGAGCCAGAAGAAGGAGAGCGCCTCTTCCATTCACAAATGTGGGTTAAAGGCACCCCACTGCACTTCATTGTTGATAGCGGTAGCCATAAGAACCTCATCTCTGCAGAGGTCGTCAAGTGACTGGCCTTTCCCACAACGCCTCACCCACAACCCTACACCATTGGATGGCTCCACAAAGGAAGCGATCTCCGCATCAACCAACTGTGTCGACTTTCATACGACATCAAGCCCTTCAAAGATGAGGTATTGTGTGATGTTGCTCCTCTCAAAGTTTGTGATGTTATTTTGGGTCAACCTTATTTATGGAAACACCATGATGTATATGAGTCTAGGCCTCATAGTGTTATTATTACTTTGAACAGGAAATTGTACAGGATACCTGAGGTAGTCCCACTTAGTGCTATTTCCTTGATCTCTGCTAAGCAATGTAGGAATGCCATCTCTCAGATGGGGAAGTTTGTCTTCTTCGTGATTCGCTCTCAGAATAAGCGAAAGATCATAGTCACATCCAGGGTCTCTACGGACGACCTCTCCACACAACAGAAGCAAGTAGATAAGGTCGTGGAAGAATACTCAGATATCTTCTCCTCACCTACCAGGGTACCTCTGCATTGCCAGGTAAAGCACCCCATCGATTTGACCCCCGGTGCACCGATGCCCAATGGGCCAGTATATCATTGCTCTCTGTTAGAGAATGAGGAGATCAAGTGACAAATCCAAGAACTACTCCACAAGGGGCACATCTGTCCCAACTCATCACCTTGCGAGAGCCCAATCATGCTAGTACAGAAGAAAGATGGAACCTGGTGACTCTGCATTGATTACCGGGCTCTGAATAAAATCACAGTCAGAAACTGGTACCCGATTCCCTGAATCAACGACCTCCTTGATCAATTCATAGGGGATAAATACTTCAATAAGATTGATCTGAAGTCTGGATACCACCAGGTCCCGATAGAACAGACAGATGTATGGAAGACCTCCTTCAAGTCAAATGAAGGCCTTTTTGAATGGTTGGTCATGCCCTTTGGTTTGACAAATGCTCCGACCACTTTGATGAGGATGATAGACGATATCCTGTGACCATTCACCAATAATTTTGTAGTGGTGTATCTGGATGACATTCTCATTTACAACAAGACTTGGGCCGAACACTTGCAGCATATTCAGCAGGTTCTGCACACCCTACAACAGCACAAGCTATACACCAACTTGGAAAAATGCTCCTACGGCATGGACATGGTCCATTACCTAAGCTACATCATTGATCAACATGGTGTACATGTGGATCCAACCAAGATCCAAGTCATCCGTGACTTGCCAGCCCCAACCACACTTACTGAGCTTCGAAGCTTCTTGAGCCTTGCCAATTTCTACCGCAGGTTTGTGTTGGGATTCTCCCATATTGCATGGGCCCTCAACCAAATCACCAGGGGTGGTGGTAAGGAAAAATTTGCATTGGGCTAGTCCCAACAACAAGCGTTCAATGATTTGAATTAGCGCTTATGCTCATCCCAATACTTTCACTACCAGACCTACAACATCCCTTTGATATCGAGACAGATGCTTCAGAGTATACTGTGGGCGTTGTTCTCACTCATCACGGCCACCCCGTGGCCTATCATAGTGAGACACCATCCGATGCTATCCGTGAGTACCCTACTTATGACAAAGAAATGTACTCCATTATGCAAGCTCGCCGCCAATGGAGACATTACATTCTTGGGAAGGAGATAGTCATCCACACTGATCATAAGCCACTACAATTTATGCAGACACAAGAAAAATTGCAGAATGACCGCCATCAAAAGTGGTCCACATACTTGCAGCAATTCTACCTCAACATCAAGTATAAAACATGAAGCACCAATCACGTCGCTGATTTCCTCAGTAGACCACCAGTCGTGGCACTCACCACGGTGCTAGACTCTTGCGGCCATGAGACCTTTGGATGGGCCCAACTCTATGAGACAGACCCAAACTTTGCCACCACCTACCAAATGTTGGGTGCAAACATAGTTGTCGATAATTTATATCTTCAGGATGGGTTGTTGTGTCATCTGGGCCATATCTGCGTTCCATCAAGAGAGAGACCGAAGATGATCTGGGAAGCCCATGACAATTGGGTGGTAGGACACTTCAGCATCGAAAAGATAGTGGCAATTCTACAAAAACATTTCTACTGGTCGAAACTCCGACAAGAGGTCAGCAAGTATATCAAGTCCTGCACTGCTTGCACTATTGCCAAACCAACCACTAAGAAATAGGGCTTGTACACCCCTCTTCCTACTCCTGACAGGCCATGGGAATCCATATCAATGGACTACATGTTGGGCCTCCCATCCATCAAGAGGGGAAATGACTGTGTTTTTGTGGTTGTTGACCGCTTTTCTAAGATGGTGATTCTGGTTGCCTGCAAGAAGAGCATCACAGCATAGGCCACTGCCAAGATCTTCTTTGAACGGGTCTGGGTACATTTTGGACTCCCACAAACCATTGTACCAGATAGGGACAATCGATTTCTCAACAAATTCTGGTCGAGCCTCTGGTCACTGCTGGACACCAAGCTAACCAAATCCACGACCTTCCACCCCCAGACAGATGACCAAACCGAGATCGTAAATCGAATGGTTGTGCATATCCTTCGCATGTATAATTCGAAGCACCCTCGCACATGGGATGAGAGCCTTCCCTATGTCCAGCATAGCTACAACCGAGCCTTGGATAGCTCCACCGACCACAACCCCTTTCAGGTGGGGTTGGGATTCCAACCATTGGGTCCTATAGATGTTGCACTTCCCCTTGCGGTCAGCTCAACCGACTCATCTCCTGTTCCAACTCAAGCTGACAAAGCAACCCGGTTCATTGAGAGGATCTAACACATCTTCCAACAGGTTCAGGATATCCTACAGAAGTCCAATGACAAGTACAAACAACACCATGATCAACATCGGGTGCCACATAAGTTTCAGGTGGGAGACAAAGTTTGGTTGTACTTGCATAAAGAACGGCTTACAGAACCCCATTGGAATATTTTCCCACTCCGTTATGGGACGTACACCATCACCAAGGCTATGGGGGATAATGATTTTGAGCTCAACATTGCTCCTTTCCTTGGCCTGCACCCAATGTTCAACGTGGATCTCCTTCACCGTTATTTCCCACCATTATTGGACACCTCAGACGTAGAAAAACATCTGACACAAACATAACTCAACCCTGAATGCATCCAACAGGAATCCAATGATCATATTGTGGACACACAGATCAAGGGAAATTGACAACAAAGGATCCAACTTTATCGAGTCGTCAAAGCAAGGCAGCTCCTGCACCAAGGCAAGTGGCTCACCTAGGGTCAAATTCAGCAGAAATTTCCTCATATGATGGGGAAACTCAACGCAATGGAGATCATTTCTTCCTAAGGAGGGAGTATTGATCCATATGGATATCAGTGGCCACCCACCTTTTCCAACTGGCTCAAAACAACTTTCTGGCAATTTTGGCAATTTACTATTTTTAGCAGTTTTCACTTCCGGGGCCATTTTGAGGGCCTAAATGAAGGTTTTTCAGGATCGAGATTCTCAATGATAGCCTAGGGAATGATTGATTCCACAAAATGAATCTCCTCGATGATACCTTTCCAATGGGCTATCATACGCCTAAAACGAAGATCGTATGCAAAAGTACGACCCCGTGAAGTTAATGTACTAACTTACCCAAACAGGGCCCACATGACTTTTGCCGCTTCATCTCCTAGGGTTAGGTTTTTGGATGTCTAGGGTTTTTGGCCTTCTTTTTTATTGTAAAATGACTTCAAAGCCTCATTGTAATGATGTTCTTGCGAATGAGCGCAACTGTCACATCTCTTCTCAGAGATAAGCCGCCACCATTCCAACAAGCTTGTTTCCGCTGCATTTTACAGTTTCATCTTATTTCATTATTGAATAGAAAACTAGTTTTACTGTATCTCTATTATTTTGTGTTAAGAATCTGTATTCATTTCGTTTTTCTCATAAAATCCGGATCAACTAATCCCACAAGTAGGAGGGGGCGTGCTGGAAGAAGAAACCAAGATCAAGGACATGCGACATTTATTAGGGAACTGATCTCAAAGGCATAATCATCTACCTTAGGGCCACTTTTTCAGAATATTGAACCTATGGAAGGGATCAATTCTCAACCTTCTAGTTGTGCTGAATCATTTGCAACAACCACAGAAGATGAATATCGAGATTTGAAAGAAGGATTAGGGGATATAGACGAAAAAAATTAGGGTATCAAGACTCAAGACTGGAGGTAAATAAACCTGTCAATAACCCCATTCCAGACCAGGGTTGTGCTGCAGGACACCCTGAGTAACTACTAGAAGATCCCCCACAACTGGAGGATATTCCTAGGCCATATTGGAAAAGACTCCACATTTTGTGGTAAAACCATATGGCAAATGAAAATGTAGATAATACAATGTCCACATTTGAATTCCCATTGGGGACATTCTTGGACAAGCACCAATGGAAAATTCCCCTCTCTTCTCTTTCAAACTTTCATGGTCTGACTAGTGAAGACCCAAATACCTTTATTTTCGAATTTGATGTTCTGCATCGGAGATACAACTACACTTCAAATGCTCAGAAGTTGAAGCTATTCCCTGCTACCCTAAAGGGAGTTGCGTTAAGGTGGTTTATGGGACTCCATAACTACTCGAATTATACAATTATCTTGAAACCAACTAATTATTTGTTTCTCTAACCACTATATGGAGCTTCTAAGTTTCCAAATATTTTGTAGGTGTTGGACTTGTAGTCTGAAACAAAGTAATCTACTCCAATTAGTCAGGGATAACTTCAACCTAGAATACATCTGCATCTGATAGATATTCATGGTTGGCTACGACTGGCGCATTTATCAGTTGCAGGTTAGAGTTTATGACGATATATGATGGAAAAGATATAAATAACCTCATCCTATACCCCCTTTCCAAACCAAGTGTGGATAACGAAAGCCCCTTATGGGTTGAATTTGAACCAGAAGAGGGTGGCGTGAAACCACTCCTCCCAGTTGGCAAGGCTCTCTGTTTCAAGGATGAGATAGAGAATGATACTATTAATATATTTATCAGTAACCCCCCATTTGTTTTCACACCACATGGTAATACATTTGACACGACTTTGGATAATCTTGGAAAAGTGCTAAAACACTGCAAACAAACTCATCTTTCTTTGAGCACAGAAAAATGCCACATGATGATGAATGAGGGAGTTGTACTTGGTCATTATATTTCTTCTGTAGGGATACATGTGGATCCGACCAAAATTGAGGTAATATTAAAAATTTCCCCTTCAAAATCATAAAAAGAGGTGTGTAGCTTCTTGGGGAAGGCTAGTTATTATTGTTGTTTTATTGAAAATTATTCTAGGATTGCATCTCCTATATTTTTATTACTTTCGAAGGACACAAAATTTATATCGTCCGATAAATGCCAAAATCCTTTTATAGATCTGAAGAAGTGCTTATTTGAAACCCCTATCTTACGAGGACCTGATTGGACCTTACCATTCCATATTTGTATATATGCCTATGAAAATGTTATTGAGAATGTATTAAGACATAAGGAGGAATGAAACCCATATGCCATCTACTACATCAACAAGAGTTTGGCTTCCATCAAGTTGAATTATACAGTAACTGAAAAAGAATTCACTGTTTTTGTAGACACTATTAATAAATTTCAGCATGATATTATAGGATACCAAGTTTTTATACATACTAATCACGCCACCATTAAATATTTAATGAATAAACCCATCAACAATAGTAGAGTTTCTAGGTGGTTTCTTTTATTACAAGAATTCAATATCACTATTGTGGAAAAACCTGGAAAGGATAATGTCATCACAGACTTACTTTCTAGGATTACTTTTGTTGAGGATTCTTTCCCAGAAGAGCATCTTTTTGTAGTATCTATTCACCCACCGTGATATGCAGATATTGCTAACTATCTTGCTACAGGAAAGCTACCACACCACCTTTCTCCTAGAGAATGAAAAATATTATTCATCAAAGTGCTCAATATTCTTGGGTAGGAGGTTATCTCGTTTACACTGGGCCAGATCATGAGATCTGACGTTGTGTAAGAGAAGATGAGATCCATGACATTTTGAAGGCTTTCCATGACAAGCCTTGTGGTGGAAATTTTGTTGATAAAAGGATAGGGCACAAAGCACTTCACATGAGATATTTTTGGCCTACTTTGTTCCAGGATGCCAACAAGTATGTACAAGGATGTGACAGTTTCCAACGAATGAGCCAACCCATTCGATCAGATGAAATTCCATTAAAAACTTCATTGGTTATTGAACCCTTCGAGAAGTGGGATCTTGAATTTGTGGGGCCTATTAATACCCCATCTTGTCAAAATTACTACATCTTGGTTCACACAGATTATGTTACTAAGTGGGCCGAAGCCAAGGAACTTGTCACTGCCACTAAAAAAGTTGTCTCAGAGTTTCTGTTTGAAGGCATACTTTTTTCACTTCAGAGTGCCAAAGGAAATAGTTAGATATGTAGGGGCACAATTCACTTCCCAGGTGATTGAAGATATCACTAAAAAGTACAATATTCACCAAAGGATCACTTCACCTTGCTATCCACAAGCCAATGGGAAAGTGGAAAGAACTAATACAGTTATTGAAAGAATACTCACCAATACTGTGGCTAGTCACTCTCATGATTGGGATGAGTGACTACCATAGGCTCTTTGGGCCTATACAAAAACATTGTAGAACACCACATGTTTCTCCCCATTTTAACTTGTGTATGGTGAGAGTCCCATCTTCCCTATTGAATTTGAAATTAAAACATTGAGGACTACGTTAGAGGTAAATCTAAATTTAAATACAACACAAAAACATCGCCTGGACCAACTCAACGAGTTGGATGGGATGCACTTAGTTTCCTTACATCATACTAATATTGTTATGCAAGAACACACCAAGTGGCATGGACAATTTATTAAAAAGAAGGTGTTTCAGAAAGACATTTGGAACTATTATATGACTCCAGATTTAAGGAATTTAAGGGGAAGCTTTGTACCATATGGTTAGGTCTTTATGAAGTGGACATATTTTTCTACAATGTGTAATGCCCCCTAGCCCAACTGAGGTACATTACAATGTGAAAAACACTTAAAAACATACTTTTTGTTAAATATTTTAATTCTTTTACAACTAACTGATTTCTTGTATCTTTCAACTATGAATTATAGCCATAAATCACTATTGTCTATTACCATTTAATTACATGCATCTACAACAAGAGAATAGACATGAATGTAGTTAATAAAATTCATTACAAAAACATATAAATCATTCTCAAATACACAGATTTCATGCACAACATTTATACACATAAAAATAACACATTAACAAGATACAACACTTATCTTTTAAATCTGTTGTGCAACCAACTACTTGGGACAGACGTTTCACCCAACCATAGACTTGTTGTTCAAAATATCAATAGAAAATCACCCCTGGGCTGAGGCTAGTAATACACAAAAGAGGGTGGTCTCTCACAGTCCACTCACAACTCATAAAACTCACAACCCAAAGATATATTCCTACAACTATCACTATTTTCCACCATCTCTCTTCATCTTGATCTGCCCAACGCAAGGAATGTACCCGTTCACTGATATTAGTCCCTTAGGAGTCCCATTCATTTATCAGGGTCTCTCTAGCACAAGTAGCGAGGGATCTCTCAACTGGGAACTCAAGGGAACTTGTTGCTAGGAAAACTATCAGTAAACCACAACAAACACTTGTTTTTTTAGTGCAACCCACTCAAGAGTTCACTCTTCATGCCTAACAACTTGGATCTTCAATTATCTAACTCCAATTTTCTCCAAATACACTCCAACATGCTCTATAAGTTTCCCTCCATGGTTTCACCATCTCCAAGCTATCCTTTCTTGCTCTTTACTTGCTCCCATGTGTTAGCGATAAAAAATGCACTAGCATTTTTTTTAAAGAATGATGCCTAATATTGTAGGGAACATTTGAATAGCTTACCGAGCTCCAAATGAAGATTTGAAAGCACCATTGGAAATCTTAGGATTTCTAGATGTCGATCAACTATTCAAGCATATAAAACAGACTCTCCATGACTGAGAAATTTGATTTTAAAAAATCTGCGCTTTCACCAGCTAACTCGTCTTGAATTTTGCTAGTTAGCTTGTGAAAGCTCCGCCTTTCACCAGCTAAGGAGCGGATTTTCGGGTAAAATAGCTAGTGAAAGCCTGTCACGGCCAGAATAACCGAATTTTTGCCCAGATCAAGATTTTTTGAGTTTGAATGGTTTGAAACCACTTCAAATGGACAGGTGTTGAATTATCAAGTCTAATTCAAAGGCTAGTTTTGAGGGATAAGGTCAAAAAGAGGTTTTTCAACTACATTTGACATCTTTTTCAAAGGCAGAATATCAGGGTTTTTGCACACTTCACCAAATTCAAATTTTATCTTTGGAGGACCAAATAAAACAACCTTGGGAGGCTAAAACTGCACTTCATCAACAATTTACTACTCTTAGATATGGATTGACCTCATCTTGAGGATCTCTTCCTAGTTTTTTGTAAATATAGTTTACTTTCTGTTTTTAGAATATCAGATCCATTGTTTTAGGATCTGAGAACTGTGATGTAAAGATATAAAGCTACAGACTTAAGACAGACACAGGGTTCAATCCTGGATACACTTTTGGCTATGTACTTTGACTCTGTTTTGTTATAAGAATCACAATCTCCTTTGGTTACTACATATCAGTCTTGCTCACATATTTCACTACTCTGTATTTAATTCTATTCAGTTTAGTTATTCAGATCTGTTATCTTTTGATATAGCTCATGGATATGAATTAGATCTTTCTTTACCTTCTTGTATGACCCTGCATCATTGTACTTGGTTATCTTGAATGTTATTCTTCACATCTTGATTATCTACTGTAACTGATATCTGGTCTATATAGCTCATGGATATGAACTAGATCTTTCTTTACCTTCTTGAATGACCCTGCATCATTGTACTTCGTTATCTTGAATGTTATTCTTCATATCTTGATTATTTTCGCTGTAACTGATATCCGGTCTCTCACAAAGCACCTGTTTATTTTAGATGCATAACAAGTTGTCCTTTTCTTAGCCTCTCAGTTATCCCATTGTTCCACACATACTTGATTATTAAATTACTTGAAGTTACCAAGCACATTTGGTCTACAACCACAAAGGGTTTCGAGTGATGAAAATCAAGCGTCATGTTTCTCGGGGAGAGGAGATCGAAGCTCAGCTTCCCTGGGAGACGACATAGATCTGATCTTTGATGATAGACAAAGGTTGGACACTACATCTGTTGCAATCATCTATCTGGCGACTCCATGAAGGACGAATTCGATGGTGACTCCACTGTTATGAAATCCGTTGGCGACCCCACTGGTATGAAATGAACAAGATCTTATCTAAGAGGTATGCATTCTGTGATTTTTCAAAAATTGTTGGTTTCCCTAATCCAGTGCCTAACAGAGATGAATGGGAATGCAACCTTCCCAGATTTCGAGGAGAATAATGGGAAGTGCCAGCTGAACACTTGTTGGATTTTCATGATTTTATTCATCGACTTGAAATTGTACATGAGGATGTTCAGATCCAACTCTTCTTTTTCTCATTAGAGGGAATTTCTCGTGAATGGTGTCGTTCTCTTCCTAATGCAAGTGTTAGTTCTTTGACAGATTTCCATTCAGCCTTCAATTCCTTTTGTAAAGAAATTTTTCCATATGATCTTCTCTATCCTGAATGTTGTCATGAATTTCATTTATTGACTAAAGATTCAGATGTTCATGAAGAGTACGCTGCTATAGAGAATACTCTTCAGTATCCAGAAATTGTTGATCCACATTATGATAGCCATGAGGATGCCCTTAACATTGTATCAGATTCATCTATTGAAGATGACTGTCATGATGATCAGATTGTTTCTTTCGAAATCTTTAAAGATGATGATCAAATTATTCCTTCTGAAAACTTTCAAGATGTTGAGCAGATTGATAAATCAACAAGTGACATTTTTAGATTTGCAGAAGATCATGAGGGAAGCCTACAGTTTCAAGATTTGCAGGAACTAAAAGTTTGCAGTAGATACAAAGAGAGTGATGGTGAAGAGGATCAGAAAGGTTCTGATCAGAAATTGAGTTTGTATTTTCCTCCAATAGATATTAAGCAATCTACATCCAGTACTGAGACCAGTGAAAGCAATCAACAACATTGCAGTCAGCTGGATCAACAACTCAAAGAGGTATTTCATCATAACTTCAATGACCCTTTTGCTAACTATTTAGAGTCTATGAGCATCATGGATGTTAAAATAGTTTTGTCAGAAGAATATTGTCTTTATCGTCCTTTCAAACCTCTTTTCTGTATGATATGGATTCCTTTATTTTTTGGGGCAAGATCTAGCACGATGTCAATAAATCAGTTTCTCACATGGCTTCATTGGAAGCATGACTTCACTTGACAAGAGGCAGAACAATTGGTTAGAAGTAGGAGTAGATAGAGAATGATTTCGTCATCAAGCATGGTTGAAGATTCTTTTCAGTTTGTCAGTTTGCAACAATTATTTGTTTTCAGTAATGTATGTTCCGGGTTTGAATAAAGATTGCAGAGGTCTGGTGACAACATTTGAGACTCCATAACCCAATGGAATAGACACTGGAAGACTATGAATTTTCGCAGGTTAAAGGGTTTTTAAGAACTACATTTATGAGGTCAAAAATGTCAGCAAGGAAAAATGTTTCTATGTGCTTTTACAAATTCGAGTTTTAAGGCTAAGCTCGAGTTCCACATTGATCCAGCTTCATGTGCCCTGCACAGTTACAGAACATACATAGGTTAGTCATATAATCAAATCAAAGTTTAGTGTCAAAGTATCAAAGCTCATGAAGATACAGTTGCCACAACATATCGATTTAATTATCAAAACAATGGATCTAGTGAAGAAATGCTGCAACCCAGTTTGTCATATCTTAGAAGCTGCAAGAAGACTAGTGAAGATTCTCTGCGTTTTGGTGGGCACCATATTTCTGCATTTTGAGCAAATAACCAGTCATTACAGTGATCTCATGCCAGCAAAATCGTGATAAACGCTTGGAGAAATTCGTAGGGTATCATATCCCTATAATTTAAGAAATAACCATCCATCCAAAGCACAAGAGCCGAGCTCTATACTTTATTCACCTCATTGAAATAGGTATCAATGATTCACACACCATTTATTGGTCAACTCATGTGTTGCGATAAGTTTTGGATGCCAAATCATTAAGTCGTTTTGATGAGTGCCAGTTGCAAGTTTTTGCAAGCCTATTATCAACAGATCAAACACGAAGGTGTCGAGGCAATGATGTCAAAGAGCTTACAGGTGTTCCAGGTTTTCTTTTTGTGTCAAATAGACAGAGTTTAGTATCCAACACTTGCAGATTTAAAGATTCTTCTATCCCAATGCTCAGGTCAAGTCACGAGCCTGGCAACAAATTCAAACCACAGAGTGCAAGCGTCGAGTTCTATTTCCAAATGGAATTTAGACTACAGAGCATCATCTCCCAAGATGGTGGAATTACAATGGAAAACTGATGACCTACGATGCTTCACGTACTGCAATCATCAAGGTCGCGCATGCCTGGGGCGAGTATTCCGTTGAGATAACCGTCGACCAGGGTTCGACTCCCACTTGCGTCATTTAATTCCAGAACCAAGACCTCATACAGGTCATTCTCAGAACTCAGTGGCAGCGAATGGTAAGGAGGAATGTAAATGGGAAAGTCTCAACTACTGTTTGGCAATGGTGGGAATCAGAGAGGACTGTTGACATAGACAGGATGACCAACTGGCTTCAAAATTTGAGATAGGATGGCTTGAGTCCAGATGCCCGATTTTGCAGGAATAAGATGTGCACGCGGCAGATTTGATGAAGTATAGATGCGTTCTGATAGTTTGATAGATGGCGTTCTTCCTTTTTGGATATTCAGTTACAAGTCCGCATACAAACACCGAGTCCAGATGCCCGATTTTGCAGGTAGAAGATGTGCACACAACATATTTGATGAAGTACAACTGCGTTCTGGATAGTTTGACATTCACAGATAAAATTGAAAGGGAATTGATATACAAAGTTCTTGCTGAAGCTTGTGGCCCCAGTCCTATGAGCTGGTTCATTACACTTCTTGTTGTTATCTCTATTCTAATTCCTTACTCCACATATAAATTTTTCGAAAGAAGGTTTTTTCCTTTGTATCACAGCCTTATTTCAATGAGCAAGGCATGAAGGTGATTATGAAGACCCGGTGCTACATAATATTCCAGTGCATAGGATTCATGTATGTTTTACAACAAGAGTTGAAGCTAGCGTCGAGCACTTTAAGAACTTATTTGCGGAACAACCCAGATAATGAGCAAGCTTTCTCAAAGTGGGTGACTTTTAACAGGAGTTTGTTTGAAATAAAAGCACAAAGGAATTGCAGAATCCCCAGGTAGGATAATTGCTTGACACAATGTTACGATGTCCTTCCGGAGGGTCTGCATTTCAATTCCTCCACTCATACAATTTCAGAGAATTCCAGTATATCATTTGCTTTAGTATATGGATTTTGTAGTGGTGAGATAAAACTTTAAAAGATGGAATGGTCCAAATCCTTATGTTAAAGAAGGTGGATTACAATAGAAAATTAGTGTAAATGTGGCTTTACAGTCTTTTACAGGCCACAGAGGTCCTATACTCTGTCTGGAAACACATACTATGGTGGTTACTGCAAAGGAGCACATAGTAGACAAGTATTGGTATCAGGCAGTGTGGATTGTACTATTCGTATGCGGGATTTGGAGGGTGGAAGTGTGATTTCATTAACTATAGAAGGTTCCTGAGAATGGAAATCCAGATGCATTATTGTTAGCTTTGAAGTTCATGACAAAAGCCTTTCAGAGATGATAAATCTATGTAAAATGATATCACATGCATGCAATCTAATTGACCTATTCACACCAGAGCATATGCTTCTTTTCTTCCTGCAGTGAAGGAAACATTCTTTTGTTGTCCTCGAGTTCATTCCGTTTGGAAAGTTCTAGTAGATATTTTGTTTGCAGATTTGACAGTGGCTCAAGAATGATAGGTTGTTGTAAATTTGTAGGGAGATAAATCAAAAGAACACTGAGTTTTTGGTGAACAACAGTTTCGAATATGAAAGTTTTCTTTTGGCCAATGAGAGATCTTTCACCAGTGCAAAGAGAAAAATTATAACCAGTTAGCCGGTGAAAAGCAGAACTTTCACCAGTTAACTAGCAGATCGTAAGGTGAATTAGCTGGTGAAACTACAGAAATAATTTTTTGGAAAATTAAGCTGGAGCAAAGCAATTTTGGAGTATTTGAAAAGGTATGGGAGTATCAAATGATTAATCACCAAATCAAGAAAAACTTAGCATCAAAGATTCGTGGAAGATCCTCAGACTAAAGAGGTCGCAAAGGAGGCATCTGATATGGTCTTGGCAGATGACATTTTCAGTTCAATAGTTGCAGCTGTTACTGAAGGTCGTTCCATTTTTACAACAACATGAAGGTTTTAATTTGGTACACAATATCCTCAAATATCGGTGAAGTTGCTTCAATATTTTTCCTTCGAAGCTGATCCATGTGATTAATTCTCAACTGGCAAAGCTAAATCTATAACCCTTAATAATTCATTAACAAGGTTTTGAGCCATGGGCTTAAAGGAGGAAGAAGATCTCTGATATCTATATTCATCATGGCTAGGCAGCTAAGATCTAGATTTGTGGCAATATATATTGGGTTTTGGTACATTTTATTTCAGAGGACCTAGGTGGCTGGCTCGATCTACTAATTCAATATGGATCAGTTATCTTCTGAAAATCTTCTTCCAGAGTCCTTTTAGGGCAATGACATGACTGAGCAACTTGCATTGATATGGAGATTGAAACATAGATTGACATTGGTTCACAAGGTGCAATGATACTCTTCGAAGAAACCAAGCAGGGTGAAGTGTTTGATTCAACACACCAGGACATCTCAAGACAAATGATTTGTATCTGAAGCTGCTGAAAAATAGAAAGTCAAAGACCTCAAGCTTCCTTCAATACTCTCATTTCAAGGTTTAAGTTATCCTGGAATTTTCAAAACCATGGTTACATATTTCACCATCCTGCCTATGTTCAACACTTTTCTTCTTAATGAAGAGATTGCCACAACATATGCCATGTCAATGTGCAAACAACATTTCCAGGGAAGTTTGAAGCAGACATACTACAGATAAAGAAGATTGGGAAAGACAACAACAAACTTTGGAAAATAGCTAGATGATAAATTGTAAAGGCTGAATGACTCCATGCCCAATACTAAAGGCACAGGGCCTGCCAGGTTCTTGGATACCTCGCAGGGAGGTCTCCATCCCTGTTGGAGCCAGATGTTAGCGATAAAATATGCACTGGAATGTTTTTTAAAGAACGATGCCTAATATTGTAGGGAACATTTGACTAGCTTCCCAAGCTCCAAATGAAGATTTTAAAGCATCATTGGAAAGCTTAGGATTTCTAGATGTCGATCGACTATTCAAGCATGTAAAAAAGACTCTCCATGACTGAGAAATTTGATTTTAAAAAATCTACACTTTCACCAGCTAACTCGTCTTGAATTTTGCTAGTTAGCTGGTGAAAGCTCCGCCTTTCACCAGCGAAGGAGCGGATTTTCGGGTAAATTAGTTGGTGAAATCCTGTCACGGCCAGAATAACCGAATTTTTTCCCAGATCGGGATTTTTTGAGTTTGAATGGTTTGAAACCACTTCAAATGGACAGGTGTTGAATTATCAAGTCTAATTCAAAGGCTAGTTTTGAGGGATAAGGTCAAAAAGAGG
>SNQJ01S0001925.1:110748-125928 GCA_010110895.2 Picea sitchensis | reverse complement strand
CATTTCTACTGAAACTCCATTATATCAACAACAACCTAGTGATCATTTGTCCATCCACAATGGTTTTAGAAAAACAGGATCGCGGAGCAATAACTAAAATAAATGCGGAAATAAAACACATAAGATGCACAATACAATAGAGACACAAATATACGTGGTTCACCCAGTGTGGGCTAGGCCCACAAGAGAAATTTCCAGGTACTTCTTTTATTATTATCCAACAAATGAAGGGATACAACCTACAACAAACCCGATGTAACTTCCTCTTCTTTCTCTCACAATCTCTGTTGATTAATTGGGTTGGTTGTCATTGATGTCAACCCTTGAAGAAAGTCCAGTAGCACAATGGTTTGGGTAATGAACCCAATTTTGTTTGATGGATAATGGTATGCGTTTTGATATATTTGTAGGTAATACTATTCTAGATTGATAGTACATGTCATGCCATTTCCGGTGGTATGTGGAACGTCACATAGCTCCTCACGGTTAGAGAGTTATGGCCATGTGAAGTTGGAGAACCCTCAGGAATCATCTAGAAGCCCCAAAAGGTCAAAGTAGTCAAAGTGGTTGCAAAGAAGAAATTATTTAAATAATAAAGTGAAGTTATGAGTGTACTATAAGTCAAAGTGGATACAAAATAAATTATTTAAATAATAAATTTAATGGAGAAATTACTAAGTGGACAAGTGGTTAGAAGTGGATTAGCCCTAAAATAAGGAAAGTGGGTTAAGATGGTTAGAAGGTAATTTAAATAATAAAGTGAAGTGATGAGTGTACTATAAGTCAAATTGGATACAAAAGAAATGATTTAAATAATAAAGTTAATAGATAAATTTCTAAGTGGACAAGTGGTTAGAAGTGGGTTAGCCCTAAAATAAGGAAAGTGGGTTAAGATGGTTAGAAGGTAACCCTTCGAGGAAGCAACATGAAATTATAAATAAGAGGCAATGGTCTCTCATTTTTAATTACACTTGAGCATATTGAATATCTACAAGTGACTGAGGTAACCAAATGATATCTAAGCCGAATTTCAAAGGGAAGGTGAAGTAAAGAAGACCAAAATTCAAGGGAGGATAAATTCTTTTGATGATGCTTTCTAAGGTATGTTATTTACAGGTCATCTCACCATTTTCACAATAATTGTTTTTCTAGAATGATTCAGACCGTGAAATTGGGAGGCCATTGAGGAAACATATCCAAGTAGCTGTGATACAAATTTCATCTTGTGGGTCATTGTATTTTTGGAGTTACACTCTGTGGAAAATATGGTTTGTGGTTAGTCCTGAAACTAGTCTAAAACAAGTGTTTCGGGTAAAAATGACATAACTTATTCATAACAGATTGAAATTAAGTAAGACCAAATGTATTGGTTAGAGTACATTCTTTAGTATTCTGTGTACAATTTTCAGATCCATACAACAAATATTCCATTCGGGGCATGCTCTACAAGTTCGCTCTCTAGAATAAGCCAAAATTCTATAAGGTATGTCATTTTTGCTATAACTCCTTTTCCGACAGTATCCAAGTAGTGAAACCTGGAGGAATTGCATAAAAGACACTGAAGAAAATTTTGTACTATTTTCATATCTTTATTCATTACAGGTACATAGTTATGATTATTGCAAGTTAGGGTTGTTGACTAATCCAAAATTAATCATTTGAGACTAAAGTAAAGTTTGATGAAAATGCTAGTCTCTTGTTGTTAAAGTTAAAGAAGGTTTACATGTATGCGATCGTATACACCAGGTATATTATAGAGTTACAAATCAGATTTGGATGATGAAATTGATGATGGCTTTTGGTTGAGGTACATGTTGGGTACATGGTTGAGACAAGTAGTTGATGAGTTGGCACATACATAAGGTGTATAGTTGATGATGTTGGTACATATCGATGAGTCATAGTTTATGTGTATTTGATGCATGATTGGTACATATTTGGTGCATGGTTTATGCACTCGTTGATGGTATAGGTTGAAGTGCAGGTTGGTGCATGGTTGATGCACTTGTTTATGGTACAGGTTGATTACAGGTTGTTACAGGTTGGTTGGCTGCAGGTCAGTGGTACAGGTTATTACAGTGGTATATATCACAGTGATAGTGTGACAGTGGTTCCATCATTCTACTTCTATGTCATGGCGGTTGGACATGGCAAGGAAAGGTCATTGTATCCACCTTCCTGTTGTAGCCGGAGAACAGAGGGGGTTGTAGCCTCCTTCTGGTTGTAGATAGAGAATTGGGGAGTTGGATATTCCCTCGGGTTGTAGCTTGAGAAACTAGGGGGTTGGAGCCTCCTTCCAGTTGCAGCTGGAAAACAAAGGAAGTTGGTGCTTCCATTGAATGTAATTCTTAAAGACATATAAGAAAAAACATTCCATGGTTTTATCCCGCTTTGGGTTTCCACGTAAAAACACTTGTGTACTATGTATGTGTATGATTTATCATTTGTTCATTGTTTATTTACTCTTCAACTATTGGATGATAATGCTACATTGATATAACAATTGCATTTTATGGATTAGATTTCTCTATTACCGATTCACCCCCCCTCTTAGTAATACAACAATTGGTATTAGAGCAGGTTCCTTTAGAAATTAGTTTAACCACTGAAAGGTAGATCATGGAGAGAAACAACATGTGTAAAAATGGAATACCATAGTTTGATGAACAAAATTATGCATTTTGAATCAGAAGGATGAAAACATATATATAGGCACAAGAGTTTGAAATTTGGAAATCAGTTGTAGATGGATACAAAGAACCATCAGTTCCGTTGACAAATGAAAGAGCAATAAAACTTTGGCAAAATAATTCCAAAGCCAAAAATGCACTTTTGAATGGTCTTTGTGAATCAGTATATACCAAATTTATACATTGTAAATATGCTAAAGATATTTGGGACAAGTTTCAAAATATTTATGAAGGAGATTCAAAAGTCAAAGCAACAAAGCTTCAAACTTACATAGGTCAGTTCGAACAACTAAAGATGAAGGAATATTAGAATATTGCAGCTTACTTCTTACGAGTCAATGAAACAATAAATGCAATCATAGGATTGGGAGAAGAAATTAAAGAATCTGTAATTTTTCAAAAGGTACTAAGATCTCTTCCTATGAGATTTGATCCTAAAATATTAGCACTAGAAGAAAGAGAAGATCTGGACTCAATAAGCATGGACGAACTACATGGAATCTTCACAGCATATGAAATGAGAACTGAACAGGAAAATACAGATATAAACGAAGCAAATTTCAAAGCATACAAAAGGCCAAGGTGAAAGGGAAAACAAAAAGAAAAATAACATATCAACAATAGTGAAATCTTGGAAGATGATGAAGAAATGACCAACTTTGTCAAAAGTTTGAACAAGGGAACTAACAAAAGGTATAAAGGTAAGTTTCCATTGATTTGTTTTAATTGTGATGGTATTGGTCATTTTTCTAACAAATGCCTTGATAAGAAAAATAAGAGGAATGATGAAGATTGCTCACATAACAAACAAACATATACAGGCAAAAGAACCACAAAGAAATCTTTCAAGAAAAGCTTATGCACCAAAGAAGACATCTCCTCATCAGATGAAGATGAAGTCAGTGGCAGTGAGAGATAAATAGTTCTATTCATGGTAGTAGAAGACTCCGATAAAAAAGACACCGAAAAAGAATATGAAGAGGCAGAAGTTTACTACTGAGAAGAATTGTTGTTTTCCATAGAAGTTATAAGAAGAGAAAAGAAGAAAAACAAGAAGCTACAAGCAGAACTAGACAAGAAAGAAGACACTCAAGAACTATAACAAATGATAAAAAATTTGAAGATTCAAATAGAAGAAGATAAAAGAATTGAAGAAGAACTCAAAGAACATCTAGAAGAAAGAGATAGGATCATTGGAAATTTGGAAGCAGAGATTGTCACATTAAGAAAGGATCTTCAAAAGAAAAACATGCAGAATAACTCAAAAATTTTGGATGACATTATCAACAGTCAAAAGCCTCATCATGAAATGTCCGGACTTGGATACAATAAGACATAAAAGGGATCAAGCTCCAAAACAGAAAAACAAGAAACATATCCAAAAATCTATGCAGAAACAATCAAAAGGGATAGGAAGACCTACAAGGAAGATTACAAGGACACTCCTCCATCGAGAAGATTCAGATTTCAGAATCAACGACCGACAGAAATAGATAGGCATCATGAAAAAGAAGGATTCATAAGAGTAACTCCTTTCATAAGATCTTCAAATCCCAGGTATCAAACTATCTTTTTTGTTTTATGTTATGCATGCAATAATTTTGGACATAAAGCTATGCATTGCAGAGCTAACAACAAGAACATAAACAACTTTGAAATTCATACACAAAAGGGTTATCCAAGAAGGCCTAGTGAAACACAGAGAAGAAGTTACAACATGTTTGAATCATTGATCACTGAAGTGGAATGCTACAAGTGTCACAACTTTGGACACATGGCCAAAGATTGCAGAATGACATTCCCTCCTAGAGAACCACAACAGAAAAACAACAGTCACATACATGAATCTCAGAAGAGGACATGGATAAGAAAGCAAAATCAATATAGCAATGAAGAATTCACACTCTCTCTACAAGATAAGCAGAAGAAACATGGTTGGTATGTTGACTGTGGCTGTTCAAAACACATGACAAGTGATAAAGACAAGTTTCTTACATTAAGAAAGGAAAGAGATGGATCTGTCAAATTCGGAAATGATGATTCAACTAAAATAATTGGAAAAGGCACAATCAAAATTGGAAACAAGAATACCAAGGAAGAAAATGTTCTACTAGTAGAAGATATGAAACATAATATTCTAAGTGTAAGTCAAATGTGTGACCAAGGTCATAAAATTACTTTCGATTCACAGAAGTGTGAGATAAGAAAAGAAGGTTCATGAAAATTGATTGCAACAACTGCAAGAACTTCAAGCAACATATATGTACTAAGTGAAATTGGAAATGAAAAGTGTTGTATAGGAAAGGAAGATGAAGGTCGACTATGGCACAAAAGAATGGGTCACATACACTTTGACAACCTTGTCAAAGTCATCAGAAAATAATTCGTTATAGAAATGCCCCAGATCACGAAACCAACCAACACTTTATGAAAACATTATAAACAAGGAAAGAAAACAAAGAACAGGTTCAAATCAAAGGAATACTCAACGACAAGACCACTAGAAATTGTGCATATTGATCTAGTTGGACCAACTACAACAAAGGGTTTAAAAGCTGAGAAATACTTTATGTTATTAGTTGATGGTTGTACAAGAATGACTGCAGTTTTATTTCTCAGGAATAAGTCAAAATATTTTGAAAACTTCAAGGTATGCAAGGAAATGGTTGAAAATGAAACGGATTCAAAAATCAAATGTTTGAGATCTGGTAATGGAGGAGAGTTCACTTCAAATGAATTTATGGACTACTGCAACATACATGGAATAAAAAGGCAATTTTCTGTTGCTAGGACACCTCAACAAAATGGAGTTGTTGAAAGAAATAATAGGACAGTACAAGAAATGGCTCGAACAATGCTAATGGATTCCAAATTGACAGATATTTTTTGGACACATGCATTGCAACAAAAATTCACATTCAAAATAGATTAATGCTCATAAACAACACTAACAAAACTCCCTACGATATATGGAAAGGAAGACCAGCAAATGTGAAGCACTTCCGAGTATTTGGAAGCAAATGCTACATCAAAAGAGAATATGGCAGAATGGGAAAGTTTGACTCTTGTGTGGACAAATGAGTACTTGTTGGTTACTCAAGTACAAGAAAAGCATACAAGTGTTACAATATGAGGTTGAACAAAGTTGTGGAAAGCATCAATGTAACAATTGATGAAACAGGTGGACGAGAATTAAAGGAAGAAGAAAATCAATCAATGGAACAACTTTACGAAGAAGAATAAGAAAATGAAGAAGAAGTAGAAGGGGAAGATGAAGAGGATCAAATAGAAGTAGAAGAGCAAGTTCAACAAGTGCCTCAAAAGACACCTAGAAAATGAGTACAGAAGAATTATCCTTCAGATCAGATTATCAGAAACAAAGATGTAGGAGTCGAGACTAGAAGAAGAATCCATTCGCTAGGACAAATGCACCTAACACTCTCATCTATTATTAAACCAAATAGTTTTGAAGAGGCCAACACGGATGAATTTTGGAATAAGGCCATGGATGAAGAATTGGATCAAATAGAGAAGAATGACACTTTGGAATTGGTTCCAAGACCAAAGATAAGAATGTGATTGGCACAAAGTGGGTATTCATAAATGAATTGAATGAAGACGGACATGCTACAAGGAACAAAGCCATATTGGTATGTAAATGATACTCACAGGTTGAAGGAATCGACTTTGAAGAGACATTTTCCCCAGTTTCCAGAATGGAAACAATCCGATTGATTTTAGCTTATGCATGCTCCAAGAATATTAAAGTGTATCAGATGGACGTGAAATCATCTTTTCTGAATAGGGAACTTGAAGAATAAGTCCACATTGAACAACCAGAAGGATTTTAGTTGTTAGAGAACACAGATTATGTGTGTAAATTGAAGAAGGACTTGTATGGTCTAAAACAGGCTCTTAGAGCATGGTACTCTAGACTGGATAAATATGTACAACAGGTAGGGTTCATAAAAGGAAGTGAAGACAACAACCTCTACATCAAGGTAACTCAAGATAGTATTTTATTAATTAAAGTTTATGTTGATGATATTATTTTTGGAAGTACTGATGACAGGTTAAGCCAGAAATTTGCAAAGGATATGCATAATGAATTTGAAATGTCATTACTTGGAGAAGTATCCTTTTTTCTAGGTCTTCAGATATGTCAAAGCAACCAAGGAATTATTATTTCTCAAACTAAGTATATCAGAGAAATGCTAAAGAGGTTCGGAATGGAGGATTGCAAACTGGTTATCACTCCTATGAAAACCAACTGCAAGTTGAGCAAAGATGATAATTCAAAATCTACAGAACAGAGGCAATATAGGTCAATGATCGGTAGATTAATATATGTGACAACATCCAGACCAGATGTAATGCAAACAGTTGGAAAGGTGGTACGATTTCAAATAGCACCAAATGAATCACATGTATTAGTAGTGAAGAGGATTTTCAAATATCCCAAAGGAACATAAGAGTTTGGATTATGGTATCCAAAAGAAAAGGATCTATCACTTATTGCCTACACATATGCAGATTGGGAAGGTTGCATTAATGATCGACGAAGCACCAGTGGAGCAATGTTCTAATTGGGTGAGTTTTTAGTATCATGGCTAAGCAATAAACAATCATCAATATCCTTATCTACAGCTGAAGAAGAGTATATTGCAACAACAACATGTTGTACACAAGTTCTATGGATGAAACAAACTCTGACGGATATACAGGTTGAGTATGATGATCCCATTCCAATAAATTATGATAATACAAGCGCCATCAATATCTCAAAGAACCCGGTGATGCACTCCAAGACGAAGTACATTCGAATCAAGTATCACTTTCTACAGGAGTAGGTTGCAGAGAATAAAATCAAAGTTGAGTATGTGGGCACAAAAGAAGAAGTGGAAGACATCTTTACAAAACTTCTTCAACGGGAAGCCTTTGAGTATTTGTTGAGGGGTCCTAAATCCATTTAACTCAATAGAAGGAACCAAACCCGACACTGAGACCCAATTAGAATTTGCAGCATTTTATAGTGGAATGATTCTCCAGATCTTTCTATTCGGTCGATTTATCAATGGTATTTACGTAGTGATTGACAGGGTATCTTGTTATGAAAGTTCCTCCTTCAGTCTAGATGTTCTTTTTTGTATTTTCTCCTATTAGATGGGGTTGATTAGAATATTTGTGCTTGTATAAACCAACTGGTAAAAGGGGGGTTCTTAACTACTGGAGAAGGTTGATCTTAGGATAACCCTTGTTCTCAAGCATGTAGACAAATACTTTCACACCTATGATAAGCCTAGTACTAATACATTAACTTGCTGTTATTTCAATTATTGATGGAGATACAATTATCAAAAGAAAAACACACATGCAATATAATGATGGAAAGAAAAATAGTTTCCTTAGCTCTAACATTAATCAGACATTAAAAAAACGATTTTCTTTCATCATTAGAGAAAAGAACTACAAAAAATATTGAAACAACTAACTTATCAATAGATTCAGAAATTCTTACTCATTACAACATCCATTCATGAAATAAATTTGGAAGTAATTCCTCCTCAAATCCAATCACACACTCCTTTGATGAAAAACAAAAGTTTGTCTCTGGTCTTGAACATGACTTCTCAATTAAGGTGGTTCGTAAATAGTTCTTTACAATTCCAAAAATGAGGGTCTTTGCAAAAACCATCGACTTCTACTAAAAGGTCAATATTCATATTTATAGCGAATCATTAACTAAAAATAGCTATCAAAAGTGCAAGCTAAGTAAAAAAAAACATTGCCACATGGTGCTTCCATCTCTCTGTCTTCTATGAATCATCAAATAGTTTCACTAAAGTGGATGACTCTTCTCATACTATGATGATTTGACAAAGAGTTCCTTGCATGTGTTGGCATACGGGAACCTGTGTTGGTCCATCGGGGGGCAAAAGGATTTCTTTTACTTCTACTGCCAGTGCACGATACTTGACTATTTTGACACTTAACCACTGCAATACTTCTCGAGCCTTGATTGGATTCTCCATGAACTGTGTACTTCACCTGGTGCCATGCTCACCACCTTTTCTATCTCTACAGTCCATGCCGAGTATTATTTTGCATGTTGCTTGACTATGTCATGCAAGTCAACAAATTCCTTGGGTGAGACGAATTCTGGGAGGCCGATGTCTTTCATCTCCTGATTAATATTTACCCAAATCCTCTCGCAATCGACCCATTTTTTGTGAATCTCTCCCTGAGGTTCCTGGGCCATTTTCACCCAGTATTTCACAGCTTTCCTGATCCAATCTTTGTTGTTGTCCCTCAGCACCCGAATTCCGTGCTCTTCAACATCTTATCCCTTTTGAACCACGCTGATATAATCGTTCCTTTCCACTGCTTGGTGAGCCTTCTCATACCACATTTTCACGTACTTGCAGGTCTCTGGCACCATAAGGGCATCTTCTTAGAAGTCATCTATTCCTGCTATGAAAAGGTGTCGTTCACTCGTGAATTTATCATAGGCGTCTTGGAACTCACTTCTCAAAAGCACCTTGGCTTTTGTGGAGTCCTGATAATATTTTTCCAAATGGCACACATGCTCCAACTCATTAAGTGCAACAACCAAATCCTTTTCATCTCTTCTTTCTCTATCCAAGGTGGCATCTGTGATAGCCATCCATGCGCCAATAAGATCAGACATCTTGGCGTGTTCTGTGCTGAGTATTTTTTCCTCTGTGGTGATGAGAATAGAACTATCCAACATAAGCCTTATTTTCTCAGTGGTTCTCTTCATGATGGATTTTCTCTTTCAGTCATAGGATATTTCTTGTATATCGACGACCTCATCAAAAGGTTTGGGGATTTGTTTCTCTCCCCAAGTTAGATTATTTCCTAGGCTCGACTTCTGTTTGTTTCTCATCGGTTGGTAAGGTATCGGCCAAAACTGAGGAACCAAGGGCAGGTTCGATACTTACTTGGAAATCGGCTATTGAACTGTCGATTTGTTGTTGTGGAATTTCTTCTTTCTGTCTGCTCGATCCTAACTCATCCCTTGAGCTATCCATTTGGGTTCACGGTACATCGTGTAGCTCAATGTATAAGGTGCTTTAGACCTCATGCTCGCTCTACGGAAGGATCTGAACTAGAGAATCAGGACCCAAGGTATATTCTCTCTCAGGTTATTTCTCCTTTTTAACATGCACTGGCGTCACCAGGGACACCTCCAAACTCTCCTCCTCATCATAGATGGTTATCAAGTCGAATAAGGGATTTGGTACACTTTTTATTTCTGATGTCTTCTCTATCTCAGGCTGGGTCAAAATTTCTCTTGGTGATTTGATCTGTGGTGGTGGAACTTCGGGTTTTCTAACCTAGTGGTTTATTCAAGTTGCATCGGCTCTAGGCCACTTGGCTCTCCTCGACTTTCGATTGGGTCTGTTAGTACTATAATATACAAGAGAAAATAATCTTTAGCTTGGTGCTATGTTCCAATATCACATCTACCGGATACAGGCATGCTACTGGAAAAGTGTTATTTTTGCAGTGCCATCATATGCTCTTGGTCTTGGGTGACTAGAACAAGTCATGATGTTTTTAGGTATTTTTTATCAAAATTTTTGGGGCTTGAAGGCCAAGCTCCAGGATCCTAGTTCCTGAGCTAGTGTGAAATCGACAAGTCCACATAGGCCACGAGTCAAGCTCATAGGCTCGATTCTCATTGAGATCCACAATTCAAAGCCACACAAATACCAAGCCATGAGGCAGGAGGATCTCGTAAGAAATATTAAAGTCAATCTACGTTTTTATTAAACACTTATGGAGGTGAAGCCAGATAAAGGGAAAGATTTTAGTGTTCTATCATCCAAAGGATGAGTCATTTGATCAAAATCCGGATTAGTTCCAAGTGGATTTAAACAACAACAGTCAATTAAAAAGAAAGGGCTCTTGACAATTATTTGAGCCAACACATCAAAGGGTTCTTGCCTTCCATATTTGGATTTTCCTTTTTTCCATTGTTTTTGGCAAGAACTTGGCACATTTTATAAATAACAACAAACATCAACTACTCTATATTGCCTTACAAACAATTGTTGTAAATTTCCTTTCTGCTGCAATTCTGCTGATGACAGTGATAGAGACAAATATTTCGGGTGATGGTTTATGTATGAAAGGCGCATATCTTCAGTTCATAAATTAATTTATACTTCATCTTTCTTTTCCCTTAGACCAACTAATGGGTAGAATGAAAGGAATCATTCCAGGTCTAGCTGCACATAGAGAAAATGGAAAACAACTCAGGAACTGCTTCGACATTGTTTGGGCTTCATATCCACTTACGTCTACATTCCTTGCCATATTGAGAGATACAAGGTCTGTAGTAGAAGATATTGTGAGAGTTAAGGAAGATGAAATGATATCAGAGACAGTAGATGAAGGGACATAGAAAATACATCAAGATAGGGTCTACGAGATGACTGAAATCGAGGATTTACATGGTGCTCGTAGTCTTCCCTATGCCCCTCTCTTCATCAAGGATCGTCGCCATTTTTTGATTCACAACAAGAATTCTAATCGCTGTCAAAGTTTTAAGATGACAAGATTAAAAGAAGAAATACCCATACATTTTGTACGCCAAGGAGAGATAGAGCTCGAGCCAGGTGGTGTCATGATATTGGATGTGAGTAAGTAGCAAATAAACAATTGATTGAAAACGATATTCCGGGTTGTGTTGCTAAAAGAAATCTATTTCAACTTCATCTCACCAGGTAATCTTGATCAGAAAGATATATTCAAATTATACGATGGAGAATGCAGTGCTAGGAATAACATAAAATGGTGTTTCTTTGTTAGTCAATTCAAGCAAGATAATCCAGTGTTTGAGGTTCCAGTAAGATGGCTTCGAAAAATTGTGCTAAAAATCATTGACATGTATGTTCTAGTCTGCTTGGCCTCCTAGTCCACACCATCAATTGTAGCTTTGCATTTCTTTGAAAGATTGACCTTTGAGCAGAGGAAGTGCATTTCTAGAGAAATTTATGGAAAGAAGTTGGAATAATATTTAATATAGGTTCTCTCCAGTCACAGATTTAAGCATGTTTTAACTTCTGACCCCAGGGCTTTGAAGGATGGTGCTTGTCAAAGAACTTAGCAAGAAAATTGATTTGATTACATCTGTTGCAGATTTGATGGCAAAAATCAAGAAATATATTACTGTTGGGAAGAGTCAGTTGTTTTTCATATCTTCATTCGAATATCTAAAGAAGACATGTGGCAGAGTATTCCCATAATTCCAGATCAATTCCATATTTGTTGAGAAGAGGATAAATTGCATATGTGGCAGGGGATCAACTATTGTTTCCAATATTCTCGAAAATCAGATTGATATCTTCATATTTTGTGAGAATAAATCATGAGGGAGCATCCGAGTACAAGTGAAAGATAAACATGTGGCAAAGTCATATTTAAAATTTGTGGGCACCGTTGTTAAAGTTGAGCATCGATCTCAGGCACAAGAATAACAAGAAGAGGATCCCAAATTTGCCAACAATTTGAGATATCTGGGAAACAATTTAGTTTGTTTTAGATTTTGTTATGATTTTGTTTTCCATAAAGTTAGTAAACAGTTTATTATTATTTTTTTTCCTATTTAAGAAAAGTTTTGTAATAGAGGAAAGAGGGGGGAGGCCCGAGAGGGTAAGGCCTGAGAAGAATTTGATGAATTAGCCATCCAATAGGTGCTATTGTAAGCCTGAGGGCATAAGTTTCTATGATCGCTTCTGACATTGGGGATCTATGACATTTGTTTTATCAGATTGTGTTTTCTCTTGTCTAAAGACTGTTTTTCCATCTTCCTTGTTTTACATTTTGTTTTTCATCTTACTTGAACGAATTGTAGACATTGAGAATCAATGGCTGCTCATGGATGATAGATTTCCGAGCAGTAAAGATTTTTCTGTGACTGCCTATTATCCGTGTGTTTTGTTTCAAGTATCATTGCATCCATTTGACAAAGAGAATCTTGGTTTGATGAGGTGTTCTACTTTTCGTTTTTTCCCTATTATTCTACCCATTTACATATAAACGTCTTATCTGATATACAATTTGATTACCTTCGATCAAAAGGGTGTTTACTTGACTCCATGCCCAATGGTGTTTTTACTGATCTGCATTTAGCCTGTTTCTCTTATTCTTTCTCTTTCCATCTACCTGATCCACCTTCTTTCAAAACCCAAAACACATCCTTATTTATAAAATCATTGCAATAACTGAAGATGTGCTAGGCTTGACCCTATTGCAGTCTAGGGGCAACTTCTAGCACTAACAGGGTCATCAACGAGAATCCTCATCATTTTTATCAGATCAAGGTCATTTTGCAATTGATCAATGATTCTTTGTTCCCCTTCTGGCAAGAGTAATCCCATTCTCTATGCCTCTGTGGTCTCTACCGCTCTGATTTCTTCCCTGGCTCTGAGGGCCTCTTGATTCGACTTCTCTGTTGTCTCCACCTATTCATCCATGCTCATGACCTTGACCTTGGTAATATTTAGGTTGGCCATTCTCTATACTACCTCGTCCCAGTCCTGGGTGCACTATGTGAATATTTCATCCTCAAACTTATCATGAATGTATGGCCAACAAGATGATACCTGTGAAGCATGTTGGAGGACCAGGTCTTTAGAGTCGTGCTTGCGGAATCGGCCTGTCAGGAACCTGAATTCAAGTTGGCTAAGCCCTTCTTGTTTGGCTTGAGCAGTGTTCTTTACTAGATAAAACCCCACATGGAAACCGTATGGTATGAAATACCGCTTCTTGTCCTTTACTAATGTGGCGTTATAGCCCTGTAGGATAGTCTGATAGCAGATTTCTCCCACAATGAGTCAGTCTGGGATGTGAGAGGATAGTATATGTGGCGCTCCGATGGCCCCAAACAATCTGATATTGGTTGAGTGTTCATCCAAATACTAGTGGCCCACTTTCGCTACCATTTTCTTGGCTTCTGCGGATAATCTAGGGAATTCCATTTTAAATATAATAATATGAATACGAGTGATGAATTCATTGTAGATGAGTGCGTAGGATTTTTTGTACCTGTCCTCCTAGAGTATGCTGAAATAAACATGAACAGGGAGCCCCACAACATGTCGACGAAGACATTTCTCATGCAGATAACATCGAGCAAGTACGAGGCCATGTGGAAAGTGGGAGCTTCCCCTTATTTTGGTGTCTAAGCATGTTGTACATATATGCTCAATTGTTTGGAAATTATTGCTCCCCAGTTGAAGCTGCTTACAAAAATCACCACTGTGTATGCCAAGGGCATCCATGCTTCCGAAAACTTGGATCAGTCATTCTCTCGATATAACCGAGAGATGAGAGACATCAAATAGATGTATGGCTCCCTCAAGTTAACCTCCCAATATCATCCACTACTCCGGTTGGTAAAATTCTTGTCCTCCTTCCACCATGAGGCCATCAGCCGGTTGGTGTTGTGGAATTCATATAAATTCACCATGAAGTCTGTGTTTAGTTGCTCCTATGGGTCTCTGAGCTTGTAGTATTTCTGGACTTTTGTTTTGAGGAAACATCCTACACACCTTCTATTCTCATCGTTGATTACAAATTTATGTGCATCTGTATGGTCGATTAGCCACTTCAGAACCTCTATGCAAGGGAAAATCGGGGTTCTACTAGCTACCATGTGCAAATAAGACCATCAAATGTTTGGGAACACCTGGTCATCGAGTTCCATTACATTTGGTTCACTGTGTGGGATATACTCTAGCTATTCCTCTCAGATAATTCTATTGAAAATGTCCCCCCACATTGGGAGCATTACCTTGTATCCGGTTCTTGCCTCTATATCACCGAAGACCAGAGGCTGGACAAAATATTTCCTTGTTGAGGTTCTTATGACTAGTTTTTCTCTGGGAGTGTATTCTAGTTGCCTCGCCGCACCAGGAGAAGAACCTTCACATGTGACAACTTCCTTTATCTTGGGTGCTCTCAACAAGCATCTGGTGGTTGGATTTATCGATGACATTTTACCTGCAGTTAGAACATAGTTTAGAGACTGTGCAAGAAAATAAGATGCATATATAAATCACGACCGCCAAATTTGACAAACTTGAACAAATACCTTTACAACTTGTTTAAACTGGTTTTGATAATATGAGGATCAACACAGTCTCGAGATGCTCGCTTTGCCCCTTTAGATTCTCTGGAATTCAAACTTGTGCGCAAAATGAATTTGCTCAAAACCGTTCTAGAGATTTAAAAAGGGATGAACTTACCTTGTCACATCAACCATTCAATTTGAGTTTGTTGGACAACTGAGAGGGGGGGTGAATCAGTTTCCATTGAGCTTAAACAATTATTCTTGTTTTAAAATATTTATAAGGCACTCAATGATGATCACAATAATGCAGGGAAATAAACAATGGCACATTCAACATCAGTCACATATATGAGAAACACAGAGACAAATATTTCCCAAGGAAACCCA
>SNQJ01S0001925.1:80433-107768 GCA_010110895.2 Picea sitchensis | reverse complement strand
AACGGGGTTGGCTCTGATACCAATTGTTGGACAACTGAGAGGGGGGGTGAATCAGTTGTCACTGAGCTTAAACAATTATGATTCTTTTAATATATTTATAAGGCACTCAATGATGATCACAATAATGCAGGGAAATAAACAATGGAATATTCAACATCCGTCACATATATGAGAAACACAGAGACATATATTTCCCAAGGAAACCCATACAGGGTAAAAACCTCTTCTTCTTTATATGATAAATATTATTTACATTATTTAAATTATCATACATATGAGCACCAACTCATTGTGAGGCTACAACCTCTGTTTTGCAAGCTGCAACTTGTTGAGAGCACCAACTCTTTTTTTTTCTCTATCACCCACTAGAAGGAAGCACCAACTTCCTGGTTTCTCTAGCACCAACTAGAAGAAAGCACCAACTCCCTAGTTTCTCTAGCACCGACTAGAAGGAAGCTACAACTCCCTGTGTTCAAGAACCCACTTGAACCTCTGAGGACAACAGTCCTCCCTAGAACCTCCCTAGCACCCTAGATTATGAATATGAAATACTGAAACCTATTACAGTGATATAGTGTTCAATAACAACTTACCAGTCTCATCACTATTCTACTGCATTTCGTTGCTCTGTCTGCCTCACTGCCTTCCTGCAAACCTGACTTGCGCTGTCTGTTCTTCTACCTTTTATGCTCTATGCGCCATGTCCATTCACTGCACAGTTCCTCTTCTATTCAATTCATCTGCTGCACTTCCCTCCTCCTTCACGCATGAATCACCTTCAACAACAACAACCACAACAACTCCAACAACAACCACATCTCTTCTCTGTACTGTGTATATATATCTTCTGTGCATATTGTGCATGCAATATTCGCCATTCCTCTGCATGCTCATATCACGCCAATCTCCTCCACATCTCAAGTGCTCTGAGTGATCATCATCGCGAATCTTCAGCTTATCTGGCAGTTCAACTACTGTGTCTATCATCACTAGGTGTTATGCCGAGATTCCTTTTTCTCTCTGGCAGTTGAGACTCTTCGTCTTCTATGTTACAATCGAGCCCATCCTTTTTGTTTCAGTTATGAGATCCAACCCTCATCCAGATGTCAATTTCCTCCATGAATCATCTTCATTCCACTGACAGATTCCATGTAACTCTTCAGCTCCTCTGGAAATCACACATAAGTCTCTTCGCATCCTCTGGTAGAAACCATCAATGGTTTCTAGAAGTTACACTGTGAGGATCAACATTAGCCCTCTGATCATGCTCATGTTCACCTCCATCATTGGATTAACTCTGATGAGTTCTTTCTTTATTTACCCGTTTCACACTTTTGCAATTCAAATATTATGCGATGAGACATCTTGAGTCTCCATGTCATGAGTTCCGAAACTCTGAAATAGAGCTTTTCTGCGCTGGCTGCTTCCTTTATATGACCATGGCTATGACCAAGTGCTTGTTCATAACGTGCTTTTCACGATTTCGCATTTCGCCTTTTCCTTAATTCCGTTGTGACATTTCTCGACTTTCCAAGTCACGATCCCTGAAATGCCAAAAGGAAGCTTGTCTGCATGTACTCTTCTCTTCAGCTCTTCGATGGTGTGACCACCGGATGAGACCACACGCTTATGCATAAAGTGCTTTCGTGATTTCGCATTTTGTGAATCTAGAGATGAGGCATCTCGACTCTCCAAGTCACGATCCCCGAAACCCCAAAATGGAGCTTATCTGAACTGACTCCTTCCCTTCTCGTGACCATCGACGGTGACCACAGGCTGTGCCAAAAAGGCGATTCATATTTTGCGAGTTTATAAACTTCATCGAGTTTGATTGACGGTTGAAATATCCATAGATCCGACGGTCCAGATATTATCATGATATCGCATCTCATTGTTCCTTAGATGGAAGTTCTTGTCACTCCAAGTCGTGATAGGCAAAGCTCCGATATGTAGCTTAGATCAATGGTCCAACACCCTTGGTGATCTGACGGTCTAGATCTTATCGTGAGTTCGCATCTCGCGATTCCTGTGATGGAGGTTCTCGTCACTCCAAGTCACGATACACGAAACTCTGAGATGGAGCTTTGACATGCTCTGATCTTCTGCCACGCGTCCCTCTTGGATCAACGGTCAATATTTTATCAGGACTTCACAACTCCATGAGCCTTCATTGTTCCTGATCAACGATCCATATTTGGACTCGATCTAATGGTTGAGTTTATTTCGTGATTTCGCATATAGCGAATTCGAGAAGTTGGGGAACCCCGTTCCTTTGAATTTCCAGTCAGGGACATGACGATCTTTCACCACGCGTCCTCTTGATCAATGGTCCACGACTTTCCCCAATGGATGGCCAGGATTCCTTCACAGTTTTTGGGAGTTGGATGACTCTTGGACTTATCCTCCTTGCAGCTTCACCATATCTAACGACTATTGAGCCTTTGTAGATACCCCATATCCTATGGCCCAGATCTTCTCACGATTTCGCCACTTCGCGATTTCATCCACCTTCACGATTTCGTCGCTTCGCGATTTCGTCCACCTTGCGATTTCGTCACTTCGCGATTTCGCCACTGCGGTGGTGAAGTGTTTCAACACTTCAATTCCCGGTATCTGAAATTCTAAAATGGATTTTACTCTTCCATTATCACTGCGCTGTTGATCATGTTGATGTTTTCCATCGTTTTTCTTGCCATCAATGACAATCTTACTCCCAACTGTAAACCTTCCAAGAAAGTTATGAGTGTAATTTCATTAAATCTGTCACCATATATTCAAATATGTTTAAAATTAAATTCAATGCGGGTTGAAGGCGCAGGGTGTAACGTGGCCTATCGACGGTTTCAAATTGCGTTTTTTCAATCGATGCAGGAGGTAGCAACAAATTCGATACAAAGCATTAATTGGTTCATTAAATGTCAGAATCTGATCGTATCTTATGCCGAAAACATCCCATCATTTTTCTAGTCCAGTTAGCGAGTCGGGGGTCGGGATTCTGCTTCAAACACTTTTCGTTGATATCTTCTTTCAAGAGCTCCGACGCCGATCAATATTGCCGTATAGAGCTAACGTGGAAAAGATGAATAGGAGGTGTGACTAGGACCCATGGAACCTTAATATGACTTGGGATGATACTAGGTCGTACGACACTCTTACGTGATAAGGAAACGTGGCATTCGAGACCGGTGGCTTCATTTACTCGTGTTAATCAAAATAAAGACTTTATTGAAGCTATATGTTCTAAAACCCGACCCCATATTGCCGACGCCGAAAAGTATCAAGGATCGACGATCGACGATAAACCTCACCGACTGACTCTGATCGATTCTCACGAAAAGTCCCGATGCCTACATTTTATCGGGGATCGACGATATGTTTGTCACAAACAAAATGATTGTTTTAACCTTTCTAGATCTCCCCAACCCCGATAAAGTGCATCGATCATTGGCTATCGTTGATTTCGTTACATCCTTTGTCAATGTCTATCCTTTTCGTATTTTTCCGATGCCGAGATCGACTATCTCTTGAAACTTCATGCGAATAAGTCACGCAAACGAACTCCACCTTCTGCCGATGTCGATGGTTTATCAGCGATCAACAACTATTGTAACTGTGTGGTCACTTTACTTGCTTGAATTTTTTCGACACCGAACCTAAGTGCATTAGGTGAAATGCTAGCTGCATATTCTTAGTTCGGATGTCAAGTTATTTTAGACATGAGGTTTCATAAGTTCAAACAAACCTGAATTGATGATAAGAGTCATGAAAACAAAACAAGATAAACCATTCCCAAAAGTGAAATTGATTTAGACAGTAAAAGAAAACAAGTGATACCAGAAAAGTGATAAAATTTCATAAGGATTTTTAGGGTGTGTTGATCGCTCAACAAATGGCGACTTACTAGCTGAAATCAGAGTCTCTATTACTTCCCTAGGCTTAGATGATGTAGAAGCTGGTTAAGAACTTAACTGGTTTTGTTTTCATCAGAGTTTCTTCTATCTTTGCATTTAAAATTCCCCCGGTTCGTGAATCAAGGCCCACCTATGGGGTTTCAATATTTATTCCACCTTCATTCCTTTTGAGCACGACCGAGGCCCCATTTTGAAAAGAAATGAGTAAAGAATTCACTGGCACCTTTCCTTTTATTTATCATCATTCATTTGCTACGGTGTTTCTTCGCTTCCAGAGAGCGTCCATAGCCCTGACGAAGTTATCTGCATACCCTCTTCTACTTCGTGCTCATTTCATATAATTGGTTTTTTTTTTTTGGAAGGAGGACGTCTGTTATCTACAAGATGAGATGGTTAAGGTGAAAGTTTTATAGTTCTGTCTTGAGGTACATATGGTCCTTTCCAACTGACCATATTTCCCTTTAGGTTTTACCAGACCACTAGGCGAACACTTCATCACTTTCCAAAGTTTTTTATTTGCAAAGGTTAGATACAAAACTCTTGAAGAAAACCGCAGTTTGCCCAATGTTTCTTGCGTTGCATGTAAGCATGAGTAAAGAACAAAGCTTTCTATACCACATTGATTAAGGTCAACCGATGCCTTGTGGAACACAACTTTATTTCACAAAAATACCACAAAAATAAAGGACTCTGCAATCAACCTAGCTAAAAATAAAATAACATGAAAACACACACACATTTTTATTTTTTATCTTTTTTAATAGAAATATTTTTTTAGGGCTTGACCATTCACCAGGAGGGCGTCAAGTTCCCCCCTCATATTTTTCAACCGATAGGTGCCTACCCCAAGCTTCTCGGATACTTGAAAATATTTGAGCCATAGATTTTGAAACTTTGAATGTTTTCCCTTTGGTTCATTTTCCCTATCGCATTTCAGGACTAAGTCTCCTACTTCAAAATTGTTCTCTTTGGCCTTGTGCTTGTCAAACCACCTTTTAACTATCTTCCGATGAGCGACGAAATTTGATTTTGCTTTCTCCCTTTCTTCTTCCATCATGAGGAGGGTATCAATCCTTTGTTGAAAAATCGATGAGGGTTGTCCTCTAGAACCCTGAGAAAGATGAAGAGACAAACGATATAGCATGTTTGGGAGGATGGCTTCTTGTCCGTATACCAAGAAGTATGGGTATTTCCCTATATCTTCCTTGGGTGTTACTCTATCTTCCCATAAGGAATTATGAAGTGAAATATGCCAGTTCCTCTGATTTTCTGCAACTGTTTTCTTCAATATCCTCACTAGGTTCTTATTGGTTGATTTGGCCACTCTATTCCCCTGTGGATAGTAGTTTGCAGAGTATCTAATTATGATTCCTTTGTCTAGAGAAAAAATTGTTAATAGGGTGGAAGAAAAGTAATCGTAATTATCAAAAACAAGAACGAAAGGCATACCAAACCTTTTGATCAGTTGTTTTTCTATGAATTGAATTACCACCTTTTCATTTACATGAGTAAGAGGGATGGCCTCTACCCATTTCATGAAATAGTCCATAGCAGTCGGTATGTATTTATGTTGTTTTGAATAAATCGATGTAATTTATCCTATGAAATCTAAACCCCATATCTCGAATGGTCTAGATATGGCAACTGGTTGGATTGGGACAACTGCTCTCTTTTCCCTCCTCGCGCTTATTTGACAAGTTTTACAATTTCTAGCGTATGTATGAGCGTCCCTAAACAGAGTAGGTATGTAATAGCCATCTCTCAGTATCTTGTGAGTGATATTATTCCCTTCAAAGTGTCCACATGCAGGACCATCATGGATCTCCTTTAGAACCTTATCTGCCTCTTCTTGTTCGATACATATCAAAAGTACCCCATCATAATTCACGCGGAAGAGCACCAAATTTATGAGGCGATATTGTATCAATTTTAGTCTGAGAGCTCTCCTTTCCTTAGGGTTTAGTTTTTCTAGGAAATTCGCATGATGCAGGAGATAAGTGAGTTTCCCATACCAAGACTCTTTCCCTAGGGGAACATATAAAGCTTCACTACACCATAATGCCAATTCATTCTCCCACCCGTAGTCTTCATTTACTTGGTCTTGGGCTTCAATGGTCAATTTACACAATCCCTGTCACTTAACGAGTTTGGTAGGTTTTATATCTAGATAAAATTCTTGGACAACTTCCATCCAGTTTCCTCTTCTTTCCCCCATTTCTTGTTGAGTGAATAAGGATCAAACTGCGGGATGCAACACAATGACTTTGGTGTGATTTTTTAGGATGTAAGATCTGGAATGTTTTATTGCTTTGTACACCGCATAAGCCTGTTTTTCTATAACATGGTAATTTAGCTCGACCCGTTGGATATTAGTGCTTATAAATGATACCGATGCCTCATTTTTGTCATCATCCTTTCGAGTCAATACTACAGCTAAAGATTGGTCAGAGGCAAAAGTATAGAGGAAAAAATCTTTGCTAAAGTCGAGATTTCGCAACACTGGAGCTTGAGATATTGCAGTCTTAATGTTGCTAAAAGAACTTTTTCATTCGTCATCCCACTTAAATTCAACATCTTTGCGGATCATTTTTTGTAAGGGTTTGATAGTTTCAACAAAATCGGGGGTGAACTTCCTCACAAAATTGATTTTCCCAAAGAAGGATTGCATAGCCTTTTTGTTTTTGGGTAAGGGAAGCTGAGCTATTTCCTTAATTCATTTTGGGTATATGTAAATTCCTGCTTGTGATATAATATGACCTATTAATTTCCCTTCCTCGACATAAAATATTGTTTTCTTAGAGTTTAAATATATAATTTATTTTCTACACCTTTCGAAAAACTGGGTTAGATGTTGGATGTGATCTTCTCTATTCTTTGAGTACACAATCACGTCGTCCAAATCAAATACTACACACTTGTTGATTAGTCCCCGAAAATCCACATCCATGGCCCTCTGGAAGGTTTCCCCTGCATTAATTAACCCAAAGGACATGCGTTTATAAGAAAAGGTTCCCCACTTGGTTCGAAATGTAGTTTTCAATCGGTCTTCCTCAGAAACTAGAACCTGGTTGTAACCTGAAAAACCTTCTAGCAGGGAGAAAATATCAGAACCAGACACGGTCTAGAAGAGGTGTTCCATCGGTGGGACTGGGTAGTTGTCCTTCTCTGATGCTCTGTTGAGGTTTCTGAAATCCACACATAGGCAGATCTCCCCAGACGTTTTCCCGACAGGAACTAAATTTTCTATCCAGGCAGAGTGTCTAACCTGAAAGATAATTTTAGAGTCTATTAATTTCTTTAACTCCTGACACATGAGGGGTTCCAGAGATGGGTGGTACTTCCGGAGCTTCTGTTGGAAAGGTTTTATTCCGGGTTTCAATGGGATTGTGTTGGATAATGCAAGTTTCATAAGTTTTCAGATCTTGGTAGGACTACACAAAAACATCTTGATACTCTTTGAAGAGCTTGAGATAGACTTTCCTTTGTTCTTTAGATACTGTCTTGCCTAGATTTATATTCTTAGGGTTTTGCGCGGTTCCTAGATTTATAGTCTCGTACATGGGACACAATCTCCCTATCTTTGTGTTTGTTGACCCTCTAAATCTTTCCCTTAAGTCAAAGAGGCTCTCCAAATTGGACACCCCCTTCGGTATTGTGTGAGACTTTGGTCTGTTACTAGAGTGATATGTTTTGCCTCTTTGTTCATGTGGGTTGGTTTCTACTAGTTTCTCTTGGAAAACCTCACCGTCAATAGCCAAGTCCTTAAAATTTTCTTGATTGGTTAAGAAGTTTATGATCTATTCATCTCCTTCAAAAACCTTCCAATTATAATTTTTTTTGGGCACTGATGGTTTGTAGAGCAGTTCCACAGTGGACCGAGAGGCTTCATAGTCTTCTAAAGGGGATAGCCTCGAGTCAACAGTGTCCATGGAATCAACAAGAGTATTCTTTGTTCTGGGGATCGATGTAATATTGAAGGCTTCAAAATGTTCTATTATCCTGTGCACTTCTTGTTGATAATTCCTTAGGTGGGGAGAGTTGCAATGTATATTATTCTTTACTTGCCTAACGATAATTTCAGAGTCTCTGAAAACCTTTAGGTCCTCAATGTTTAGGTCTATGGATTTATTTAGTCCTTTCACTAAATCTTCATACTCAACAGTGTTATTAGTGCATTCAAATTCTAGTTTGCAGGATAGGAAATTGTGTTTCCCCTTTGGATCAATGAGGATATACCCCCCTCCTGATCCTTATTGCGATTTGGACCCGTCAAAGTACAAGGTCCAAACTTGTGAGCGAAAACCATCATCTTCTCCTTGCCTACTAACTTATTCCTCTCCACCTATTTTCTCTGTGGTTTCCAACAGAGGTTCTTGACAGAAGAGGGGTTCTTCCGCCATTGTTGGTATATTTTCTTGAAAATTCATTTCAGAGTTTTGAGTAAGAGGAACATTAGATGATAGAGGGGAGAAATTACTGAAATCAGAATCGCAGGAGTAGTTTCCTAGCACAGGGAATTATGTCGATGAGGGTTCGTTGAGGGCTTCTAAATCGATGACAATATGTTTGAGATACCTTTCCCTATCACTTCTATTCATGTTTGTGTGTCCCTTTAATGGAAACCAAAGGTGAACCCAATCTCTATTAAAGTTTCCATTCAACTTCTCGGACCAATATCGACTAAGTGGTAGTCCATAATCTTTTGGTATATCTACTACAATGATGTCAATTACTTGAACAAATTTTGGGTGTGTAGCCATTCTGATCATGACATCCTTGAGTTCTCCAATAACTTTCACTTGGGTTCTGTCCAGTTGTATCACATGTTTATCACTTTTGAGAGGGGTTGTGTTTAATTTCTTGTAGATAGATAATGGCATAACATTAGAGGATTCCCCTGAGTCAACTAAACAATTATGGGGGTTTATATTGAAGAGTTCAAACGTTAAAAGGAATGGTGGGACAAAAGACTTTCATTTTTTATCTACAAAGCAAGCGTTCACATGTGGTTTATTCTTTAGATCTGTGGGAGCTGGATTTTCCCCTTGGTCAGTGTTTGTCATAGGAGTTTCTACTGACTTTAAGGCTTGTAAAATAAATTCCTTTTGTTGGGGAATTCTACACATGTCCATGACTGATACATTTGCCTTCAATATTTTTAAATCTTCTACTATGTTGTAGTCTAGCTTGGTTGATTCTTGTGTATGGATGTTTATAGGATTTATTTGGGAGACAAAAGGTTCTTTCGAGTGATTGAATGTTTGTTTTCCTCTTGAAGTTTGGGCAGTGGTAAGGTCATTTGAGATCGGTTGACCCCTACTTTGTGTTTGGATAGCCAAGATCTCAACGAGTGGTTCGTGAACCTCAAATATATCATCGGAAGGAATTGGAAAGTTAGGATCCCAAAACAACATAGTTCTTTCTTACCACGGGTCAACTTCTTCCTGATTAACAATATTCATCATTGAGCTGCTTGATTGTGTGGTAAGGGAAACTTCGTCTAGGAACCGATTGGCCATAAAATTCATGGCATGCATCCATTGTGGACAATCTCTTTCAGAATGTTTCTCTTGATGATAGGTATAGAAAGAGTCGGATGCTACATTTCCCAGGTTGATGTTTAAGTTGGCTAGGGGAGGTTTAATTGATTTGAATGGTGGGTGTCTTTTAAAACACATTTTATAGGGCATTTGGCCTTGGTTTCCTTCCCCTGCACTTCTCTTCATGTCTACGATTTCATTTGAAAACTTATTTATCATCCGTTTTAGGTCTTCTATGTCTCCACTTCCCTTTTTGGGACCTTGTTCTGTTTGTTTCCCTGGGGTCCTCGCCAACAAGAGTCCTCTCCTTGGTGGAGGTTGAGCTTCCTTATTAACTAGTGAGACCTCGCCCTCTTTACATCCCTTCATTTGGAATTCAATCGTTTTGGATTCCTTGAAATTTTCAACTAGGGTATACTTGGAAACCCTTTTTAAAAACATGGAAATAGAAGCAGGGAGAGTATTAGCGTATACTTCGATTTGCAACTCCTGAGTGGGTTTAGCTTCGGGATGAAATTTGTTGAGAATAGTGGTGAATCGTTGATTGAAGTCCTTAACCTTTTATTTTGAACTCATGGTGGTGGCGAACAATTCAACCATTAAATCTCATGTAGTGGTTTCTTCTGCAAATATGTCTAAAAAATCATTTTGAAACTTCGTCCAACTAGTTATGGACCCTACAGGCAAGTTAAAATACCACGTCAAGGCTGAATTTTCAAAGGTATAGGGAAAAAGCCTACATACTACATCCTCATGTTGGACATTCATCAGTATAATATCTACTATGAAATTTTTAATGTGGTGTTCAGGCAATCCGAAGGTTTTAGGGTCAAACTTGGCAAGTAACTTTTCTGGATGTCAAGGGAGGTTATGTACCCTTCCGAGGATTTCCAGAGAATCTCTGGCCAACCATGGTTGACTGTTTTTAGGTGGGTTTCCCCTTTCTTCATTCTGATCGTTGTTATCCTCCATGTTGTCCTACTCCAAATATGAGAGATACAAGTTAAATCCTTCCTCATTGGGATCATAGTAGTTACCAGCTGGTGTTTTGGGGATTAGATTAAGGGGATGTTTGATCTCGGTGAGGGAGAAATCTATCAGGTCTTCTAGTGTGTGAACAAAAAACTGGTCGAGGGTGTTGATCACTGGTCTTCTTACTTTTTTTCTATGAGGAAGTAACAGAGCTAAGGGTAATGCTCCAATTTTTTGGGTGTAAGCTCTTTTGATTCTTTTGAACTGGTTCAACTCCTCGTGGGGAAGAGCGTAAGGTATTTCATGGAATATATGTTCTTCCTCTTGCTGGGGTGAGTTACTTGTTTTAGGAGTACTCAGTGTATGTGGGCTGTCTTGAGAATGACTAGCCATGCATGTGGGTTGTTTTGAAACTATAGGTTGTGTGAAATATTATATCAGAAATATTATTATCCATTCATTCAACATGCCCTCCTTCTAGCACCAATTCTGTTGAGGGGTCCTAAATCCATTTAACTCAAAAGAAAGAACCAAACTCGCCATTGAAACCCAATTAGACTCTGCAACGTTTGATAGTGGAATGGTTCTCTAGATCTTTTGATTTGGTCGATTTATCGATGGGATTTACGTAGCGATTGACAAGATATATTCTTATGAAAGTTCCTCTTTCAGTCTAGACATTCTTTTTTTTATTTTCTCCTATTAGATGGGGTTGATTAGAAGATTTGTGTTGGTATAAACCAACTGGTAAAAGGGGGTTTCTTAACTACCGAAGAAGGTTGAGCTTAGGATAACCCTTGTGCTCAAGCATGTAGACAAATATTTTCATACCTATGACAAGCCTAGTACTAATACATTAACTTATTGGTATTTCAATTATTGATTGAGATATGCTTATCGAAAGAAAAACACACATGCAATAGAATGATGGCAAGAAAAATAGTTTCCTTAGCTCTAGCATTAATCACACATTAACACACCGATTTGCTTTCATCATTAGAGACAAAAAATACAAAAAATATTGAAACAACTAACTTATCAATAGATTCAGAAATTATTACTCATTACAACATCCATTCATGAAATAAAGTCGGAATTAATTCCTCCTCAAATCCAATCAACACACACCTTTGATTAAAAACATAAGTTTGTCTTCGGTCCTGAACATGACTTCTCAATTAAGGTAGTTCATAAATAGTTCTTTACAATTCCAAAAATGAGGGTCTTTGTAAAAACCATCGACCTCTACTAAAAGGTCAATCCTCTTATTTATAATGAATCAGTAACTAAAAATAGCTATCAAAAGTGCAAGCTAAGTAAAACAAAACATCGCCACATGGTGCTTCCATCTCTCTATCTTCTAAGAATCATCAAATAGTTCCATTGAAGTGGATGACTCTTTTCATACTCTGGCCATTTGACGAAGAGTTCCTCGCATGTGTTGGCATACGAGAACTTGTGTTGGTCCATTGAGGCCGAAAGGATTTCTTTTACTTCTCCTGTCCATGCTTGATACTTGACTATTTTGACACTTAATTATTGCAATATTGCTCGAACCTTGATCGAATGCTCCATGAACTATTGTACTTGACCTAGCACCATGATCGCCACCTTTTCTATCTCTGCAGTCCATGATGAGTCTTGTTCTTCATGTTGCTTGACTATTTCATGCAAGTCGACAAAGTCCTCTGGTGAGCCAAATTTTGGGCGGCCAGTGTCTTTCATCTCCCGATTAATATTTACCCAAATCCTCTTGCAATTGGCCCATTTTTCCTGACTCTCCCATTAAGGTTTTTGGGCCATTTTCACCCATTATTCGACAAATTTCCTGATCTGATCTATGTTGTTGTCCCTCAACACCTGAATACTGTTCTCTTCAACATCTCGACCCTTTTGAACCGTGCTGATATAATCGATCCTTTCCACTGCTTGGTGAGCCTTCTCATACCATATTTCCACGTCCTTGTAGGTCGCTATCTCCATAAGGGTGTCTTCTTGGAAGTCGGATATTCCTGCTATGCAAAGGTGATGTTCACTCGTGAATTTATCATAGCTATCTTGGAAATCACTTCTCAAAACACCGTGGCTTGTGTAGAGTCTTGATAATATTTTTCCAAATGACACAGATGCTCCAACTCCTTAAGTGTAGCAACTAACTCATTTTCATCTCTTCTTTCTCTATCCAAGGTGGCATTTGTGATAGCCATCCCTGCGCCGATAAGCTCAGACTTCTTGGCATTTTCTGTGATGAGCGATTTTTCCTCTGTGGTGATGAGAATCGAACTATCCAATGTAAGCCTCATTTTCTTTGTGGTTCTCTTCATGATGGATTTTCTCTTTCGATCATAGGTGATTGCTTGTATATCGGCGACCTCATCAATAGGTTCGAGGATTTTTTTCTCTCATCATTAGGCTCCCGAATGTGTGTATTTGTTCTAGCTTAGGTTCCTGAACCTTTTCCATATATCCCGATGGCTCGACTTCCATTTGTTTCTCATCAGCTGGTAAGGTATCGACCAAAACTGAGGAACCAGGGGCAGGTTATATACGTACTTGGAAATCAGTTGTTGAAATTCCAATTTCTTGTTGTGGAATTTCTTCTTTTTGTCTGCCCAATCCCAACTCATCCCTTGAGATGTCCATTCGGTTTCCTGGTACGTCGAGTAGCTCAGTGTCTAAGGTGTTGATACTGAGAGGGGGGTGAATCAATATCAAGTACAATTTAAAATCTTTTTCAACTTATACTTAAACAATTCAACTATATCCAATGAGCAATGAACAATAGTATAAGAGTTACACCAATACACCATAATACACCATGCACAATATATGAGAAATAATCAATAGTTATTGTTCAAGGGAAGTAATGAATTCCAAAGGTAGCTACAACTTCCAAATGTAAAGGGAGGGATAAACCTCCAAGAGCCAGATACAATCCTCCAATATCAAGAGAGATTTGAACTCTCCATCCTTTCCCCTTCCTTCCACCCAAGAATATATGAGAGATAATAAAACTTTACATTAAATCATCACCATCAACCAATCATCACATAGAACCTGATAATGCTTGCTGAGACTTATTCAATTTCTGCAATTCTTCAATTCTTGGAGTACCCTGATCCTGTAGATAATATTACTCAATGTATTCTCTGAAAATCCTCCAATTTTCACTCCTTGAATCCTCCCCAAAAAGAGGTTATAGAAAGAATGGTAGACTTTATTCAATTCTGGTCTATTCAGGAGAGGAACTTGCACAGAATGCCCCACCCTCAATAATTAACATCCAATTTTGAAACTCACACACAAGAAACTAAATTCTGTACTCTTTCCAATGAAATTTGTCCCACTTCATTTGGATTCTCGATGAAGACGTTATGATTGTTGTACCTGGAACACCTGTTTATTGACTAGCTTTAGGACTGGTCACAAACCCTATCTTCCACAAAGTGTATCTTCATAATTATAGCGAATCAAGAGCTAAAATTTTTACCATAGGTACCTTGATATGTATTTTCAATACTATAGTGATTTCACCATCTGAATCGTTCTAGAAAATTTTTTATAGCAAAAATGGTAAGATGACCTGAAAATAACATACCTTAGAACACATCACCAAAAGACTTCATCCTCCCTTGAAATCCGACCTTCTTTTCTTCTTATTTCCTATAAAATTTGACTTGCATAAAATGAATGTATAATGATGTTTATTTATGCCATTTATGTCACTTCCTTTTAACATTAGGGTCGACTTGACACTTTCTTGTTTTGTAATTCTTTTCTTTAATTATCTTCAGGGCCTACATGTACTTCCTTCTTCAATTCACTTTGTCATCTTCAAAAATTCATTTCTCCTCAAACATGAGGATCCATGTGACGTGCCACATACCACCGGAAACAACATGATGTCGTGAGGCACATACCACCGAAACAACATAGATGTATACTATCCATCCATGGGGTTTCAGACCGCATGTGCATTTTCCTTCATGTCCAAATACCTTCATCAATACTAAGGGTCCAAAACCCATGACTAGGTTGACATCAATGACAACAAACCACCTTCCAACAATCTCCCCTTTTCATTGGATGGAAACACCCATGCTCCCTCTATCATCATGATCCCAATTTCCTCTCCCCTTACATCAATGGCAAAGGGTGTCTTCCCCTCGAAGCTTAATGACGTTGTAACCTTCTTTGGAAGGAATGGGACGGACGCGATCTGGACGGACGGTGGTGGATGGATGAGGAGGATGGATGGATGAAAGGAATGGAATGGCCGGAGCCGGATGGAAGGATGGAGGAAATGGATGGATGGAAAGGAATGGAAATGGATGGAAATGGATGGATGGATGGACGGAACGGACAATGGATGAGGGACGGATGGATGGATGGAGGACGATGGATGAAAGGAACGATGGATGGAAGGATGGATGGATGGAGGATGGATGGAATGGATGGAGGAAACGGAAAGGAGGAATGGATGGATGGATGGATGGATGGATGATGGATGGACGGATGGAAGGAATGGAGGAAGGAGGGTGGATGGATGGATGGAAGGAAGGACGGAGGAGATGGAGGAGGAAGGAGACGCCGGACATGGATGGAATGGATGGACGGATGATGGACGGACATGGCCGGATGGATGGACGGATGGATGGATGATGGAGGGATGGAATGGAATGGATGGATGGAATGGATGGATGGATGGATGGAATGGATGGATGGATGGAGGATGGAGGATGGATGGAATGGAATGGACGGATGGATGGAATGGACATGGAGGGCCTACATGTACTTCCTTCTTCAATTCACTTTGTCATCTTCAAAAATTCATTTCTCCTCAACCATGAGGATCCATGTGATGTGCCACATACCACCGGAAACAACATGATGTATACTATCCATCCATGGGTGTTGTATCTGGATGTGCATTTTCCTTCATGTCCAAATACCTTCATCAATATTGCGGTCCAAAACCCATGACTAGGGTTGGCATCAATGACAACAACCAATCTTCCAACATAAGGTGCTTTTGACCTCGTTCTCACTCAATGGAAGGCTCTGAACTAGAGCATCGGGACCTGGGGTAGATGCTCTCTCAGGTTCTTTGTCCTTTGTAATTTTCACTGGTGTCACAAGGGACACCTCCAAACTCTCCTCATCATCATAGATGGTTATCAAGTCGAACAAGGTATTTGGCACACTTGTTCTTCCTAATTTACTAGCTATCTCAAGCTGGGTCGACATTTCCCCTGGTGATTTGATCTGTGGTGGTGGAACTTCAGGTTTTTCTAACCTGGTGATTTCTTCAAGTTGCATTGGATCTAGGCCACTTGCCTCTCCTCAGATTTTGATTGGGTCATCAGCGGGAATCCTTGTAATTTCTATCAGATCAGGGTCATTTTGCAATTTATCAATGATTCTCTATGCCCCTTTTATCAAGAGTAATGCCCTTCTATGTGCCTCTGTGGTCTCTGTCGTTCTAATTTCTTCCCTGTCTCTGAGCGCCTCTTGAGACGACTTCTCTATTGTCTCTACCTGTTCATCCATGCTCATGGCCTTGAACCTGGTCATATTTGGGTTGGCCATTCTATGTACTACCTCGTCCCAGTTCTGGGTGCACTCTATTAATATTTCATCCTCAAAATTATCATGAGCGTATGGCCAACAAGATAATACCTATGAAGCATGTTGGAGGACCAGGCCTTTAGGGTTGTTCTTGCGGAATCGACCTGTCGGGAACCTGAATTCAAGTTGGATCAACCCTTCTTGTTTGGCTTGAGTAGTGTCCTTTACTAGATAAAACCCCACATGCAAACTGTAGGGTATGAAATCCCACTTCTTGTCCTTTACTAATGTGGAGTTATAGCCCTGTAGGACAGTCTAATAACATATTTCTCCCACAATGAGCCACTCTAGGACGTGAGCAGGTAGTATATGTGGCACTCTGGTGGCCTCGAACACTCTGATATAGGTTGAGTGTTCATCCAAATACCAGTGGCCCACTTTCGCTACCATTTTCTTCGCTGCTGCGGATAATCTTGGGCATTCCCTTTTAAATATAATAAAATGAATACAAGCGATGAATTCATCGCAGATGAGTGCACAAGATTTTTGTACCTGTTCTTTTAGAGTATGATGAAATAAATGTGAACAGGGAGATCCACAACATGCCATCTTAGATTCATGCCAGCGAAGACATTTCTCGCACAGATAACATCAAGAAAGTACGAGGCCATGTGGAAAATGAGAGCTTCCCCTTCTCTTGACGCCTAACCCTTCTCTACAAATATTCTCAATTTTTTGGAAATTATTGCTCCCTAGTTGAAGCTGCTTTCAAAAATCACCACTATGTATGCCAAGGGCATCCATGCCTCCGAAAATTTGGAGCAGTCCTTCTCTCCATATAACCGGAAGATGAGAGCCATCAAATTGATGTATGGCTCCCTCAAGTTAACCGTCCCATACCAACCACTGATCTAGTTGGTAAAATTCTTATCCTCCATCCACCATGAGGCCATCAACCGACTAGTGTCGTGGAATTCGTAGAAATTCACCACGAAGTCTGTGTTTAGTCGCTCCTTTGGGTCTCTGATCTTGTATTATTTTTGGACTTTTGTCGAAAGGAAAAATTCGACAAACCTGCCATTCTTATCACTGATTAAACATTTATGTTTGTCTGTATGGTCGATTAGCCACTTCAAAACCTCTATGCAAGGGAAAATCGGGGTTCTGCTGGCTACCATGTGAAAATAAGATCGTCAAATGTTTTGTAACACCTATTCATTGAGCGCCCTTACATCCATGTTGTTGTGTGGGATATACTCAATGTATTCCTCTCGGATAATTCTATTGAAAAGTCCCCCCCACTGTGGGAGCATTACTTTGGATCCAGTGCCTACCTCTGTATCACCAAAGACCGGAGGATGGACAAAATATTTCTTTGTTGAAGTTATTATGACTGGTTCTTCCCTGGGAGTGTATTCCAATTGGCTCGCCACACCAAGAGAAGAACCTTCGCCTGTCTCAACTTCCTTTATCTTGGGTGCTCTTGGCGAACGTTTAGTGGTTGGATTTATAAACGGAATTTTACCTGTAGTTAGAACATAATTTAGAGACCGTGCAAGAAAATCAAATGCATATATAAATCACGACCGCCGAATTTGACAAACTTGAACACATACCTCTACAACTTGTTTAACCTAGTTTTGATAATCTGAGGATCAACGCAGTCTCAAGACACGCTCTTTGCTCCTTCGGATGCTCTGGAATTAAAAATTGTGTTCATAATGAATTCGTTCAAAAATGTTCTAGAGATTTAAACAGGGATGAACTTACCTTGTCGCATCAACCATTCAATTCAGGTTATGAGTATAATTTCATTAAATTTGCCGCCATATCTTCAAAGATGTTTAAAATTAAATTCATCGCGGGTTGACGACGCGGGTGTGGATTGTAACATGGTCTATCAATGGTTTCAAATTGTGGTTGTTCAATCGACGCATGAGGTAGCAACAAATGTGGGATGAAGCATTAATTGGTTCATTAAATGTCAGAATCCGATCGTATCTTATGTTGGAAACATCCCATCATTTCAATAGTCCAGTTGGTGAGTCAGGGGTCGGGATTTTGCTGCAAACACTTTTCATTGATATATTCTTGCAAGAGATCTGACGCCGATCGATCTTTTCGTACAGATATGACATGGCAAAGATGACTAGGAGGTGTGACTGGGACCCAAGGAACCTTAATATGACTCGGGACGAAACTAGGTTGTATGACACCCTTACGTGATAAGGACACGTGGCATTCGAGACCGATGACTTCATTTACTCGGGTTAATTGGAATCAGAACTTTCTTATAAAACCCGACCCCATATTGTCGACGCCAAAAATTATCGAGGATCGATGATCGACGATAGCCTTACCCGACTACTCTCGTATCGACTCTCATGAAAATTCTCGATTCTGAAAGTGTATCGGGGATCGACGATCGATGATATGTTTGTCGTAGACAAAATGATTTTTTTAACCTTTCTAGATATCCCCGACCCTGATAAATCCATCGGTCATCGGCTATCGGTGATTTCGTTACGTCCTTTTTCAATGTCTATCCTTTTCATAATTTTCCGATGTCGATGGGGATCGACTATCTCTTGAGACTTCGTGCGAATAACTCATGCAAACCAACTCCACCTTTTGTCAATGCCGATGGTGTATGAGTTCTCGACGATTATTGTAACTGTGTGGTCACTTTACCTTCTTGAATTTTTCCAACGCCAAACCTAAGCGCGTTAGGTGCAATGTTAGCTGCAATTCTTAGTTTGGATGTCAAGTTCTTTTAGACATGAGGTTTCATAATTTCAAGCAAACCTGACTTGATGATAAGAGTCATGAAAACAAAACAATATAAACCATTCCCCAAATTGAAATCGATTTAGACAGTAAAATAAAACAAGTGGTACCCAAAAAATGATAAAATTTCATAAGGATTTTTAGGGTGTGTTGAGCACTCAATAGTACCTTCGCTAGAGACTTGGAGTAATTTCTACTCCAAAATGAATGTTTTTGAATTCTTATCTTATATGTCTTATATTTACACGAGGAAGAACCATAGAGAGGATAGTTTAGGTTGGGAGATCAATTTCAGGAAGAGTCCATTCATGGGGAGTATCCCCAAGGATAGTTCAGTTAAGGGGAACAACCTCAGATGGAAAGATACCTTTGTCGTTGATGACAAAGGGGGAGAGATTTATCATATGCAGAGCACAGGCATAGTTCAAGGGGGAGAGATGGTCATGGAGGGAGCATGAGTGACATGACTTCAATATTGCATTAGAGTGTTTCCATCAATGCCAAAAGGGGATATTGTTGATTAATTGGGTTGGTTGTCATTGATGTCAACCGTTGAAGAAAGTCCGGTAGCGAATTTTGGTAGCACAATGGTTTGGGTAGTGGAACGCAGTTTTTTTGATGGATAATGGTATGAGTTTTGATATATTTGTAGGTAAGACTATTCTAGATGGATAGTATATGTCATTCCATTTCCGGTGGTATGTGGAATGTCACATAACTCCTCACGGTTAGAGAGTTATGGCCATGTGAAGTTGGAGAACCCTCATGAGTCATCTAGAAGCCCCAAAAGGTCAAAGTAGTCAAAGTGGTTGCAAAGAAGAAATTATTTAAATAATAAAGTGAAGTGATGAGTGTACTATAAGTCAAAGTGGATTCAAAATAAATTATTTAAATAATAAAGTTAATGGAGAAATTACTAAGTGGACAAGTGGTTAGAAGTGGGTTAGCCCTAAAATAATGAAAGTGGGTTAAGATGGTTAGAAGGTAATTTAAATAATAAAGTGAAGTGATGAGTGTACTATAATTCAAAGTGGATACAAAAGAACTTATTTAAATAATAAATTTAATAGAGAAATTACCAAGTGGACAAGTGGTTAGAAGTGGGTTAGCCCTAAAATAAAGAAAGTGGGTTAAAATGGTTAGAAGGTAACCCCTTGAGGAAGCTACATGAAAGTATAAATAAGAGGCAAGGGTCTCTCATTTTTAATTACACTTGAGCATATTGAATATCTACAAGTGAATGAGGTAACCAAAGGATATATAATCCTAATTTCATAGGGAAGGTGAAGTAAAGAAGGCCAAAATTCAAGGGAGGATAAATTCTTTTCATGATGCTTTCTAAGGTATTTTATTTATAGGTCATCTCACCATTTTCGCAATATTTTTTTTTTAGAATGATTCAGACCATACAATTAGGAGGCCCTTTAGGAAACATATCCAAGTAGATGTGATACAAATTTCATCTTGTGGGTCATTGTATTTTTAGAGTTACACTATGTGGAAAATAAGGTTTGTGGCTAGTCCTAAAACTAGTCTAAAACAAGTGTTTCGAGTAAAAAGGTCATAACTTATTCATAACAGATCCAAATTCAGTAAGACCAAATGTATTGGTTAGAGTATAGTTTGTAGTATTCTGTGTACAATTTTCAGATCCATGCAACAAATATTCCATTCGGGGTACGCTCTACAAGTTTTCTCTCTAGAATAAGCCAGAATTCAATAAGGTATGCCATTTTTGCTCTAACTCCTTTTCAGATAGGATCCAAGTAGTGAAAGCTGGAGGAATTGTATAAAAGACATTGAAGAAAATTGTGTACTATTTTTAGATGTTTATTCATTACAGGTACATAGCTATGATTATTGCAAGTTAGGGTTGTTGACTAATCCAAAATTAATCATCTGAGACTAAAGTAAAGTTTGATGAAAATGCTAGTCTCTTGTTGTTAAAGTTAAGGGAGGTTTGCAGGTATGTGATCATATACACCAGGTCTATTATAGAGTAACAAATCAGATTTGGATGATGAAATTGATGAGGGATTTTGTTTGAGGTACATGTTGGGTACATGGTTGAGACAAGTGGTTGATGAGTTGGCACATACATGAGGTGTATAGTTGATGATGTTGGTACATCTTGAGGGGTTATAGTTTATGTGTATTTGATGCATGATTGATACATATTTGGTGCATGTTTGATGCACTCGTTGATGTTATAGGTTGAGGTACATGTTGGTGCATGGTTGATGCACTTGTTTATGGTACAGGTTGATTACAGGTTGTTTGGTACAGGTTAGTTGTCTGTAGGTCAGTGGTACATGTTGTTACAATGGTATATGTCAAAGTGATAGTGTGACAATGGTTCCATCATTCTACTTGTACGTCAAGGTAGTTGGACGGGGCAAGGACAATTGGTTGTAGCCACCTTCCAGTTGTAGCCCGAGAACATAGGGGGTTGCATCCTCCTTCTAGTTGTAGCGAGAGAATTGGGGAGTTGGAGCTTCCCTCAGGTTGTAGCTTGAGAAACTAGGGGGTTGGAGCGTCCTTCCAGTTACAGCTAGAAAACAAAGGAAGTTGGTGCTTCCAATGAATGTAATTCTTAAATACATATAAGACAACACATTCAGTGGTTTTCTCCCGCTTTGGGTTTCCACATAAAAACACTAGTGTACTATGTATGTGTATGATTGCTCATTTGTTCATTGTTTATTTACTCTGTAACTATTGGATGATAATGCTACATTGATATAACAATTGCATTTTATGGATTAGATTGCTCTATTACTGATTCACCCCCCCTCTAAGTAATCCAACAATCTCCTCTCTTAGAATACAATATTCAGAATGATACATAGTCGTAATAGATTTCCCTCATAAAAGAGGGTTTCCTTCTAGGGAAAAAAACCATAACATAACTTCTACCGTCAGATCTGCGACCTTCTAATGAATGGTCTAGATTTACAATGAAATTACAATATACATTTACAAGGAAATTTTCCTTCAGGGGCTTCTCCCTCGAACCCCTTTCGGGGGCCCGCTTTCCCCCGAATCCCGCAGAGGGGGCAACCCCCATCTTCACTCCCCCATGTGGAGGAATGTACATTCTTCTGCGGTGTAAAGTATTCATGGGGTATAAACACGGCTGAAAACAAAGACCTCTGAATCAAGAATATAATCAGGCTCCAAAACCAACAAATGGGAGTGGAAATTATTCACCATGAGCCTGATTCGCTTGACCTATTGCATAGACATCTTGAGGATGATCAAATATTCTAGAACATGGGATGGGTGGTCTTCTTTGAGAAATTATAAGAATTTTTTTTGTCATCGAATTTTCTCATAATCTAGAAGGAGTAAGTTTGACGGTGCATGGATTTCATGTCGATGTTATAGAGGGGGCCGTAACATAATCTACAGGGTTACCATAGTCTAGGGTGATCTGGTTCAACAGGAATGCATCAATCCCAACAACCAAAGAAAAGTTTTGAGAGGTGAAGAGAAAGTAAAGGACAAAGGTAAGGGAATAGATAGAGCTTCACTACCCCCTCCATGGAAATATGTTTCTTATTTTGTTCAAAGATACATTATGTGTGAATGAATATTCATCACTATCTTTAATTACCACTTTATGCCACTATCTCACCTTCTCCAAGGGAAGTTTCTCAATATTCCCTACTTTTTTCTAGAATCCCTGAAGCTAATGGCTAACTCCGTGTGCCGGTCTAAACACCCACAAACCTGTTTCATGAACCATGGGTTAATCAAACTCTTGGTCATCCATGCATTGGAACAAAGAAATGGGACTTGGATGGAATTCATCACCCCTTCTAAAACTAAGTTTTCGACAGAGGAAGAAAGAAATGATACAAAAAATATTGTATAAGATAAAGGAGAGGGGATGGAAGGAGAAAATTAAGTGAAAAACTCTATTGGTAGAAATAATGAGTCTACAGACAAAGAATCTGGAAAAGAGGGTGACATGGAATTGGGATATTTTCATGCTAATACAACCACTAAAATGGAATTGGAAGAAAAAGAGGATGCAAAAGGAGACACATAAAAGGAACTCAATGTAGAGACAATAGGGGCTACATAAGTAGACCAGGAAGACCCAGGGGAAGAAGAGGAAGAAGTCGAGAAAACAAAGGCACAATAAACATGAGGTGACTCCCCTATTGTGCATAATAATTCACCACCACCTTCTAATGACAAAGTGGAAATTACAGGTGAGAACCCTCCTAGGGAATAATTCAAACCCTATCCTATCTTGGAAGAACCCTCACAAACAAAGGGGGGGGGGAAAGAGGCCATTTCGAGGAGTTGTGGATGACTTCTTGAGAACAAGGACCAGGTCCTCCTCAATAGAAATGAAATCACAATAATTTGAACCACTAATAACTGCTTCTCTTCCACAAGAACTTGTCGAGGAGTCTGGAAAGCCAATTGCTTCAAAAAAGGGGAAGGCTTGAGCAAAGATCGACAACTCCAAAACAAGTAAATAGAAAAATGACTCCCTACTTAATCAATTTTATTGTTTTAAAAAAGAAAATTCTAGGAATAAGGGAAAACTTGGGGTTTTGAAGGGAAAGTTCCAAGAGAAAGAAAAACCCACAAGACTGGGAGCCCTTTCCTAGGTTGGTAAACTTGTGGGTAAATCATTTTCCCCTTCAAAACCCGAGACTAGGATACTGTAGGATAAGGATTCCAGGGCACATAAATGTTCAATATGTGGTGATATCCTTAGCCAATCATGACATAAACATGATGATATTTTGGCATCGATATTTGTTTTTGTCGAAGTTTAGACAAAACCTATCAAGGAGGATGAGGAACATGTCGAGACTGCCCATAGTGACCAAGTTGTGGTCGGCTTAGATGTTGGGGATACTACTTTCACACAAGAACCAATGGTACTCGACACATAGACAACTGATCCTAATCAAATTGTTGAAAAGGATGCTGAAACTCCATGGGAAGAGGATTGACACAGTGACAGAGAAATGGAAGGGTCTTCTCAAGATGTTACACAATAACATGTCAGAGACACTACTATTACACAAGAACCAACAATGCCTAAAAATGAGGTATTTCATCCCGAAGAAGAAAGGAGCTGGATCATTAGCCTTGACATTCACATCTTGATTGCTGAAACTGATAAGTGGAAACAATTATACCTATCATTTTAGGCAGTGGAAATCCCCATCAAGGAGCATAAATGAATCATCCATGACATCAAGGATACATGGGGAGATGAATTGGTGTTCCAAGAGTGGATATGGGATGAACTTAAGGAAGAGAGAAAGAAATTGAAAGAGCTCAAGGACCAAGTCCAAACCCTGCAGGAAACAAGGGTGAATATGTGGGATTTGACACATGAACTATTGAATTGCAGGGGTCCCTCCCCTGCTTATCCAATGTTCCTTCAAGAACAATACATTCTCTTCCAATTAGTAGCTATGAAAAAATATAGGCCCTGCAATTTTGACACCACCATGAAATTTTTGGAGACCTTTTCACAAAGTAGTCTTGCAGATCAACACCTATTGTGTGAATTATACATGCATGAGTTTATCTAGTTTGGCAAATGTAGGTTTAATATTTCACCATATGTGTGAGATATCTAGCTGAGAGATTTTACTTCATTTGTCAGTAATCAAGAAAAGTGGAATTCAACCCATGACATCATAAAATTATCTCAAGCACATAATAAATTATGGATCGGAGGATAACCTACCCCTGTTGCTGAAGTAATTAGGAATTACAACAATTTTCTTAACTCGACAGAATGAGTCGCTACTATGAATAATGTCTAACTATTTATCCTGAACCTTTTCCCAGGTGAATCAATATGAATTTGAAGGAATCTTTGGAGGGTAGTCAGTTAGATGGGATGCCTTTGATGATGAGTTGAGGAGACGAGATCCCTATGGTTACCAAAATTTCATTCAAGCCCTTTCTAGAGTAACCATGTACATGGATTTTATCAGGAATTGTGGATTTCGATGGTTTGGCCTTAGATACAAATTTCCCTTAATATGGATCTCTATAAGGAAGTATCAACACCTTTACCAGCTAAGGTAAGACAAGGATTGGTGGATATAATTGATGATGTCAAATGGGTACATTTATATTCAAGAAGACATTGTTGGAGCATACAACCTCACTAATATTCACATCCAACATCCCCACTCTGACTCAAATTCTGACTGATCAGTGGGTTGCATGATGACATGCAATTGCTTTAGTTGGGGGGAGATGTTGGGTTCATGAAATGGCATATTTTTTCCACCCTTTTCCTATTATTTGAACCACTTTCCTTATATCATCCATACTAGTTTCACAACCATTATTATCTAATATATTATATTTTTTCTCAGGTATGTTAAATTCATATGTTGCTTCAATTCATTAAGTCTTTCTTGCATTTGAGAAGGATAATAGATGTTTTGGGTATTTAATAACAAAGTGATAAGAACTTCCTGTAGGATGATCTATTGCTACAAGAGATGATACTCTAACAATTCAAGAATATTTTACTCTCAAGTGTTGTTACTCTCAAGTGTTGCTACTCTCAACATATCAGATGATACCATTTGAACACTGCTATCGTTTATGATGATACTCGCCGAGTTGTTTATCCACACAAGTCACTCATGGAAATAATGAATTTTCTTTTTGGATGAGGTGGATATTATATAAAATCACGATTATTATAATTGTTATGAGTATATTTTTCCCTTCCAAAATATGGGGCAACTCATTGAGCACGATTTGTATTTAATTATATTTTTTTATGACCGGTTTTAAAATATATTGAATATCTTCTTAATTTGAGACTTCATTAAACAACTTGAGAATTGAAATATTCTCAAGGTTGTTCATAATTATATATTTACTAAGATTAGTTGTAAAGAGGGATCCTTTAAAACATAATACCTCTGCTCCCAGTCTAGCTAGTTTTTTCTCAACATCCAATTCGGTCGATCAAGAACAACTTCTGCATATGTAATTCCTAATTTTGATTAATAAATACTCAACAAGTTTGTGGTTAATTTTATGTTAATTTAAGTTGTAGTTTCTAAACTTTCTTCATCTCTTGCTAAGAAGGAACGACCCTCCTCTTTAGCAGGGTTGTTGTTACTATACTAGTAGGTAGAATTATTTTATTTGGTGTTTGATTGTTGTCGTGTGCGTTATTCTACAACTATATTTTCAGATTGCTACTATCGTTGTTACTTATTATTGATTGTGAGTGTTTTATTGCAGATTCAGATTGTTGTTACTCAGTTATATCATTGCAACATTGTGAATTAGATTCATTTCATTTAATTGTTGTTGTTACAGGATTACCGTGTTGATTTGATCTATCTTAGATGAATTCGTATTCAACTAGACTTGGAATGTTTATGTTATCTAGTTATTTTACAGGAGATTCACTTTCATTGTATTAAGAAATATTAGATGGTTTTATTTATTTTGTTTTATCAAGGTGTGGTTCCTTTCAAGCTGAGTGGTTTACTTATGCAAGGAATGAATTTGTTTTATTTCTAAGCAAGTGTGCAATTTGTTTCATTTCCAAAGCAAGTGTTCAATTTTAGAGCAAGTGTGTAGAGTGAGGTTTTCAGAGTGATTTTATTTATGCATGTGCGAAAGTGATTTTGATTCTAGCAGTCTAGGTGTGTTTTAAATTAAAGAAAATGTGGAGTGCGTTCCAATTAAGCAAGTGTGGAATCTAGAATGTAGTGTGTGCTTAATTCTCAAGGGTATGTTTTATAAGAGTGTTCTTTACTTAAGGTTACATGATAACATCATTTAGGAAATTGTTGCCTACATATATTTTTCACAATAACTTTGCAATAGAAGAATGTACCCTAGGTTGAAAATTAATGTATTGAATGATTGGATTGTTTTAATTAAAAAAATAAATATACCAAGAATAACCTCAATTGATATCATCCTTGTGTTCCCTACATATTATTGAAGAAGCTCCAACTATAATGAATTGTCTAAGTCCTGGTTGTGATACTAAATTTTGGTTCTGATGTTTTTATGAGATGCATTACGAACCACTTGATTAATTGTTGATTGATTTCCACTATTACCACTATTTTTACCACTATTTCCTCCTAACAATGGTTAACTACTATGAAAAATAAAAACTAGAATCAACAAAAGTTATTGCATGTACTTGATTCTTCAAAAGTTCCTAGGGTGTGGCTGGGGTTGGGGTGGCTACACTAATCATAAGAAGTACCACATTCACTTGGGGGTTATTCGCCTTTGAACAACTTAAAACAATTTGTGAGTGCATCTTCTAATTATGAACCACCTTCCATCCCTCTATTCTCTAGTTCTTCAAAACCAAGCTTAAGTGCAAGTTATTCCAAAGATAGATATATCCCATTAGTGTATACTTTAGCATCTATTTGTAAACCTCTCCAAGTACTCCTTTGGATCCCATTGATGTGCCTTCATATCTATGTCCTCTTGCTAGAATTATTTCTAGAATCAAACTTCTTTCTTTCAATCGTGGGATGGACAAATCTCCTTACTTCTTCATTTT
>SNQJ01S0001925.1:25175-57106 GCA_010110895.2 Picea sitchensis | reverse complement strand
CAATCTTATGATTTATAAATCTTCACAGTTAGATAAATCTGTATGCAAAGATCTATACAAAATGATTCAATTAACGAAGAAGATAAATCTGTGATTCATTAACGGAAACAAAGTAATTGCTGTACTTTTAAAAATAATGAAAGAGATCAGATATGGATAACACATTAATCAAATCACATCATCCTGCAATAGATTATGATAGCTAAAGTAGCCTATAATCAACTGCAAACTGATATGCATAAAACTTGAAACAAAAGTTTGATATATTGAAAGCGAAAGTTGTTACAAGACATCAACTTTCATCTCAGTTTGTATCATAAATCCATAGTCTGGTTCTCCCACAAGTGAAGATGATCCTTATTACAAAAAATAATAAGTATTTAAAGACTCCCCACAGGGTAAAACATTCCTGTGGGAATTATCAAAATAGTTTACACAAATCAGGGAAAATATCCCAAGTTTATGACTCAAGCTAACAACCTCAGACAAAACCAAATCCAAAGTATCTCCTAAACTGCCACATTATGCCCAATAGATCATTTTAAATTCGAAAACACCTGAAAGAGGACAAAAATAGACAAGATTAGAGGATATTTTATTAATAAAATGAATAAAAATCTAATTTTAAAGACTAGCTACAGAATCTTGCGATTCTGTAGTTGGTCTAAATCAAACACAAAATCGTTTTTTTAAACCAATTCAAACTCAAAGAATTAAATTCAGACTATTAGACCAATATTTTATTGCTAGTAAGAACCAAACAAATTATCCAAATGAAAACTGTTATGCTAATTCGAGAGAAAACAAGATTATGATCAATCAAATGATAACAGAGATACACACATTCTGTTTGATTTGTTATCACGATTTAGGGTAAGCAGAATTGTATTGGATAACTCGACAGTAATGGAAATGTTTTCATAAACCAATTCCAATCGATACAGTTTAACAAATCACATGCAATTGTTTATGTTGCCTCATCCATTAACAGAATCACGGTCGAATCCACACGAAATCAACAAGATCGTTTTACAAATTGATATAACTATATTAAACAAATACCAACAATCATGCTAACAACAATCTATTTGCAAATCAAATCAAAACGGGAGCGAATCGAAATAGTTTGGGGTCGACACTATCGTTGTGAATCACCACAGATCCCATGATTTTAGCAAATAGAACTTATACACAGGTCGAAAGTAATCAAAACTCAAACGAGAATAATGATTCGACATAGAACAGAGTCATTCCTAGTAGCTCAAAATTAACAGGATTGTTTTGAGTTTGTCAGGGAGAAACAAAACCAATCGAAACCAAACAAAACAAACTGAATAAAAAGCTAATCAATTGCTTATACTAAACTGGGCATGACAAAATCACATAACCAAATCGTAACTATTTTTAATTTTAAAATGAATCTACTGTACAGGATCAAACTATAACAGAATCATTTCGAATTAAAATGAACAGAGCTAACCGAAATCAAAACCCAATTATATTAATTCGAACAAACTCACAAAGCAAATTTCATATCGAAATTCATACCTAGACAATCAAAAGACAACTCGATCATGACAATTTGGAATTGATGAAGGCTGTTGCAACTTCGACATTCCTGAAAACAATCGAGCCAGTGGTTTTCTGCTTCTTGTCGTTATTCCGTAGCCTATTGTTCTCCTTGGCTAGAACTGTCACCTGTTCTTCTAATGCTTTTATCCTTGATTGCAGCAGAGGGACATCGGCATAGTATCTCTCTAGCCAAGCGTTACACTGGATACATGACGATTGCTCGGGATTGGATAACACGGGTGAGGGTTTGTTTAAGTCACAAGGGGTTTCACTATGTAGTTTGATTCCTGGGTAGGTAGGATTATTTTTTAGGCACGGGGGAAAATTAGATACATAGTCATAGGGTTGCTTGGAGCATAGACCATGGGAATAAGGGTACTCTCCAGCTAGGAAGCGCTCAATATCTGAGTCTGAGTCCTCGCTTAGCAATATGGGGTTTTGTCCAACTTTTGGCTTAGGTTTATTCCAGGCAAGTCTCGATATCAATCGAGCATTCTTTTTACCTTTGCTATTGACAGTAGGATTACCCTTGACCTTCTTACTCACAGGCTTCTTTACAGCCTCAACCTTGTCTGTTATGATGTCGGGTAGGTCGATATCAGGGAAAATAGAGGGTTTGGCCGGGGGTAGAAGGACATGGAAAGGCACGGGTGGCCCAACCATAGTCTCATTGACCACAAACTTATCGATTTGGAAAGACTCTGAATCAACAAAGCCGTTTCGAGATAGAAAAGCTTGCCAATTATCGCCGTGAAGGTTTAAATGGTGAACGACGATGAGTCTAATCAAACCATGGTGAAACAAGCTGCTATCAACCTTCTCGCGTTTGAACCTTTTAGCCATTTTGTAAAGACTACGCAGGAAGTAAAATGGCATGTTCAATGGATAGCCCATGAAATTCATTAACAATCGAAGGTGATAAAGAAAAACCAATCCATACCGACCTTCACAGGTCACAAATTGTTTAACCATTATCAATAGATCGTGCCACCTGGGTTTAAGTGTGGAAATAGGCATACCTTTGTCACAAGATGTAACCTTTCATGATACGAATAGCAAAGGCCATGTCACCTCGTCGACTTTGGAGTTCTTAAACCATCGCTGGCCTATGACTGCTAGTCCTGTGGCAGAGCTTATTAATTCTTCATTGAGTTCAAGTTGAATGTCACCTACTTTAGCCCTACACCCATCAAAGGTAAGGGAGAATTGTTGTGCAACCGTGAGGGTGAATCCCTCGAACCTCTGTATAAACACGAGCCAACCACTATCCTCTAAATCTTACGGGCATCATCGAACAGTAACAGATATTGACTACCATTCGACTCTATTCACACCACCGGTGCCATAGACAGGAGCACACGGTGAGCAGGGTGCAGGGGTTAGGGTTTGAACATAGCATACGCAGGGGCAAAATTCTCACAAGCTTACCCGAAACTAGCAGAGGTGAAACATGGATAGGGAAGAAAACATTAATGACATATCGTCTGAAGGTGGTGGGGCTATTTCGGCCCATGCAGAATAGTCATTACCCACAGTACAACCGCCGACGCATTTAGCTATTCAAAACATAATGCATATGTGTTAAAAATTATGCCATTTCAATCAACCAATGGATATATGGTATGTGGACCAAAAATTTGCGCGAGAAAAGTTTTACCATAGTTTTAAAACCAAAGCAACAAATTGAAATCATACCAAGGTTTTGACCATATGAATTATGTGTTGTATAAAACGATTTATACCAAGGGTTTTGCCACAACACAAATGTGTTTTTGTGAAATCAATGTGCCAAGGGAATCGATCAAAGAGCATATAAATCCAAATCACCAATGCATCATAAAATTGATCAAAATAATATCACCACAATCTTGTAAAATGAAGTCTCATTAACGAATAAGAATGTCAAAAGAATAATGATCTTGGAATCTTGTCAATTGTGTAACGATAAAAAAATTTGAAAACATGATGAGCATATAAACAAGAGAGATCATAACAATCCAGTAATGATTTTAATGTGACTTCGCAAACCAAGTTTTCATGCTTTCAATCGTGAAAACAAGAACAAAGGTAAGTGTGAAAACACATATAAAACAATAGTGTCGTTTTATTGAAGAGATTGCGACAAAATCAAAGTTTGCAAAATGATGGTGTAGGCAACTTATAAGGACAGTATGAAAATGTGAATTGGTTGTCAACAGGTTGGGAAAGTTTGTTGGACTTGGAACCTTGACCTAGGAATAATTCTATTTTTTGATATACCTTAGTATGGGTTAGGATTACTTTTCCCTGGTGGAGTTTTATCCCTAGCTCGAGGTTGACCTACAACTGAGATTTTATGAGAAACAAAGTCTATGGTTGGGAGGAATGTCTAAGGTATTCATCTAGTAGGTGTTTTATAAAATATAAGTGTCTTCCTTTGTTTCTTATTTATTACTGTGTGTTTAATTGAGTTAAATATATTGTGGGTTTTTTTGTTATATGTATGCTTGAAATTTATATGTTGTTAGAAATGCATTTACGTTCATATGTGAAGCATAATCATTAATTAATTGGTATTACAGAGGAAAACGTTAGTGTGGCATGGCCCAAATTTTTGATGGGGATGCTACATTGTAGTATCAGAGCCACAAGTTCAACACTGAGCCTATATGGGCTATAGACAGAGTGTCGAAGCTGAGTTTGCAGAAATTAAATATGTGGGGATGTCTGCAACATGTTTGTGAAAATTGTTTCCATGAAATTGGAAGAAATTCATGAGGAATTTAAAGGAACTGAAACTAGGTATTAAAAATCCTTAGTTGTATCCAAGTTTTGGTATTTTTAGGCATGTAATTGGATGAATTATGTATTTTGGAGTTACAATGAAGCCATGGAGAAATTGGGCAAAATCCCCAATTTCTTAGTGAATTCGAGTGAAATTTGTGCCTAGAAATGTTAATCAATCATGCATGGAAGTAATTGGATGGTTGTAGGGATGAAATTGGCCACTGTAAGCTTTATTTTATATTTCCATGGCAGTTCGGGCAGAAATTTAAAATTTATGTATTTTTGGAAAAAAAAATCAAAATTTGCAAAAATTTGGGTATTTTTTCATACATGATGTCAAAATGACATGGTAGTGATGTGGCAGAGGTGACATGAACTGCCATGGTGGTATGGACACAATCGTAGGTCCATAGTGGCAGTGGGTGGCATGATGGCAGGTTATGTGGGAGCTATGTGCATAGGGTGGTTTAGTTGATACCATAAACCACTATCTCAAGGAAGTGAAGTGGTTTCGGCTTACAACCCTTGTAGCATGAGATACCATTCAGATTGTGCCACATATCACGAGAAAAACACTATCTCACCCTTAGAGGATATTAACTCTTGTGCATGTTTGCGATGTGATATGGCCTCTTGGCCATCAAATTTGGGAGACATGCAAGTTCACGCATGCGAGGGAACAAGGTGTGGAATGAGACCTTCCCATATCTGTGACCAATTAAGGGTTTCCACATGGAAATTTGATATTCAAGGTGGGACCTTTGTCCCATATAGGTCATAAACGTGCCGGCTAGGCAGGTGGGCCCATAAAATATTAGTATTTTAACAAATTTTAAGGCTTGCGTAAGATAAAAAGAGAGAAATAAGAGAGATAATATTGATGATATAGGTTCAACTAGTCTAGGAATATGGAATGCCATCACCTTGAGGTGACAGGGGTACCTAGAACTCCATATCAGTCGCAAAATCAACAGAAAATAGTCATTTTTATGTGAAATTTACAACGTTTTGTAGGTCATGAACTTGCAAGTCATTTTTGAAGGTCTAAACAATGTTTTTATAGCTTCTAAATTTCAGATTAAATGGAAGAGATAAATGAGATATTTCCAATGAGACAAATGGTTCATGAAACAAAGCTTGTATGAGGAAGTTACAAGCCAAATAGTTCAAAATAATGTTTACGTACCCGTTTATTCTAGGGGCCATAAATTCCTGCTTAGAAGTCAGTTTTGGGAACAAGAGTAGTCAATGTAAATATATTGAACCATAGAACAAATACATGGGGTTATACTCAGAATATGGGTACGTAAAATTTCACAAGAGAAGGTATACGAATCCCGTAGCATTCAGTTCTAAAAGGGTAAATTAGCCAAAACTTCAACAAGCTGTAACCAATAACCTGGAGCCCAGATGGAGGTGAAACTTGGTCATATTGTTCAAAGTATGATAATGAAGGAACCCAATTGATATCCTGTCAAAATCCCAAAGGCGTTAGTGTATGGATGCAAGAACAGGACTGAAATTACACCTGGTTAAAAAAATGTACAAATGAGCAAATGGGTAATTTTCAAATGGTAATAAATTCATGCTCATAACTCAGAATTAAGAAAGAATATAGTCATTGGAAAGGTATTGGATACAGGAATCCATAAATGCACTTAGAAATGTTAATTGAACAATACAATTCACAAGAACACAAAAGGAATATTTTTGGTGCATTTAAAGGGGAAAATGGTGAATAATTTTATAGATTTGTTAAATTATTTAGTCTAACAAATCCTATTGTATGCACATTTTGAAGAGTTAAGGACACAAATGGAAAACAAAATAATTCATTAGAGAGATAAAATACATGGAATATTCTCAAATAATTTACTACCATAAAGATGAAATAAGATGGTTGTATGTGAGCATGGGTAATGCAGGGACACAATCAAATGGGCATGGAGAAGACAAAGAGGAAAGCATGAATTTGATGGAGACTATAAATAGTCTACAAAGAGATTTTCATAGTTGTAAATATGACAATGAGAGGCTTACGAAATCTAAGTAGAAACATGATGGCTTCAAAATCAAGTTGTTGCAGAGTTTGGACTAAATAGAGAATAAAATGGATAAGGAGACAAAATAAAGCAAGTCAAAGAGTCATAGATATCATGCTAAAATAAGATACTCTAGAAGTGTTGATAGGCATCACCATCACTCACCATGGAAATCAGTCAATAAATAAGAGAGTAGTCCAAGATTATCTTCTGTCAGGAAGAATAAGAGAAGGTCTGGAGTGGATGAGTTGCAAGGAGAAATGAATAAGATCAAACCTCCTACCTTTGATGGTGAGCACAATAAATATGAGGATCCAAAGACTTGGTTAATTGGAATGAGGAAGTATTTTCAATTGCACAATTTCTCCTCACAAGAAGAAGGAAGAACTTCCATTTATCAGCTGAAGGGAATAACATCAATGTGGTGGGACCGGTTTGTACAAGTACAACACATTGATGAGAACAAGATCACTTGGAGGCAGTTTAAGAAGTATTTTCAGAAGAAATATTTGAACAAGCGTTATTATGATAGGAATATGAAAGAGTTATTTGAACTCAAGCTTGGGAGTATGACCATTGATGAGTATGAGAGAATATTTTTAGAACTTCTGAAGTATGTTGATTTCATCTATGATGAACAAATCAAAATTAAAAGGTTCTTGAGTGGGTTGCCATCAATATTCAGTGAAAAGATACAATATGATGACCCCAATACATTGAATGAATCAATAAGAAGAGCCAAGTTCCTCTATGATCAACATATAGGAATACCAACTTTCCAAAAGGCTTGGGAAGATAAGAAGAAAGGTAAGATAGAGCAGAGGAAGAAGGGGAACAAGCCACCATTCTTCAAGAATAGTTCTCAAGGGAATCCAACTCAAAATGAGCCCAAAATGTCAAAAACTTTGGGAAAGAGGCCAAGGAAGAAGCCTATGAAATGTTGGGGTTGTGAGGGAGATCACATGTACAAATATTTCCCTCATAGAGGTGAAAAAGTGAGGACTTCTCACAATGTACATCAGAATGATATAGTTGAGTACATGGGAAGTAGCATGCCAAGGATCTATGCAACCCTTGACAATGAGAAAGTTGATTTTCAATTCCACATGATTGAAGTGGAAGGTAAGATCAATGATCAACCTGTAACTATTTTAATTGATTTAGGAGCTAGTCATAATTATATAGATCCTAAGTTGGTGGAAATATTTCATTTTCCAAGAAGAAAACTTGGGAAATTTTGGTTAGTTAAGTTAGCTAGAGGAGCTAAAATAAGAACTAATGAGTTGGTTAAGGAATGTCCAATGAGCACGAATGGATTGAGAATGAAGGAAGATTTGAGTATCATACCTTTAGGCTCATATGATTTCCTCATTCATATGGATTGGTTGGAAAAGCATCATGTTGTCCTAGATTTCTACAATAAGACATTTAATTTCTTGGATGAAGAAGGGAATTTGAGAACAATTCAATGTACTCAAAGGGAAGTAACAATCAGAGAGGTTTCATCCCTACAATTGAAGAAAATATTCAAGAAAGGATGCGAAATATATGAATCTCATATGGAAGAGGAAGCTAAGGATAAAGTCTAAGAATTGAAGACTATGTTGTCATAAAAGAGTTTGAAGATGTATTTAGAGAAATACTGGTGTTTCCACCCAAGAGAGATATATATCTATCCATTAATTTGATGCTTGGAGTAGCCCCAGTGTCTAAGAATCCTTATAGGACAAGGACACTAGAGTTGAATGAGTTACAAATGAAACTTTGAAGATATTTTGAAGAAAAGGTGTATACTCTCAAGTGTGTCACCTTCGAGTGCCCTTGTGTTATTTTTCGAGAAGAAGGATGGTACCTTGAGGTTATGCATTGGTTTCAGACAATTGAATAAGGTGGCTGTGAAGAACAAGTATCATTTTCCAAGGATATCTGATATTTTTGATTAGCTGAAGGATGAAATAATATTCTCTAAGGTTGATCTCATATTAGGCTATCATCATGTGAGAATTAAAGAAGAATGTATCAGCAAGACTTATTTTAGAATGAGGTATGGCCTTTATGAGTTCACAGTGGTGCCATTTGGGTTGTCAAATGCACCAACTATATTTATGTGTTTCAGAAATTACTTGGATAAGTTTGTTATTTTCTTATTGTATGAAATACTTATTCACTCTAAGTCTAAATAAGAGAATGTGAAACACTTTAGTATGGTGCTACAAGTTTTAAGGGAGCATCAACTATACGAAAAATTGAGCAAGTTCTCATTCTATTAGTGGAAAATACATTATTTGGGCCATATCATTTAAGAAGAAGGGATTGAAGTAGACCCTGAGAATATAAAATCCATTGAAGGATGACCAACACCAAAGCATGTCTTAGAGGTGAGATCATTCATGGGGATTTCAGGTTATTGTAGAAGGTTCATTGAAGGCTTTTAAAAAATTGTACATCCAATGACTTCTTTGAAAAAGAAGGGTGTGAAGTTTGAGTGGTATTCTGAATGTGAAGACATATTTCAATAAATAAATAATTTATTGACAAGTGCACCAATATTGAAAATTGTTGATCCCAATGAAGATTTCATTATGTGCAATGATGCATGCAAAGAAGGGATTGGAGGAGTCCTTAGTCAAAACAAGCATGTGCTATGCTATGAGTCAAGAAAGTTAAAAGAACATGAGAGACACTATGCCACTCATGATTTGGAATTGGCCACTATAGTACATGCCTTAAATATGTGGAGGCATTATCTCGTGGGAAAAATATTTGAGTTGAGGATAGACCATAGTGGTCTAAAATATTTGTTTGGATAGCCAACTTTGAATGATAGGCAAATCCGATGGTTTGAATTTCTCAATGAATATGACTTTGATATAAAGCATATCAAAGGCAAGGAGAAAAAGGTGGTTGATGCACTCAATAAGAGGGTGCATGATATGCATGCTACAACCATTAGCATGTACAAATCTAATTTTAAAGATAGAATTTTAGAAACTACAAAATTAGATCAACACTATATGGAAGCAAAGGAAAAGTTACAACATGGTAATTTGCAACAGAAAATTGAAGATTCTAAGCTAAGGGAGGATGGAATACTCATGTACAGGGGAAGAATTTATGTGCCAAATTATCGGTAGTTGAAAAATATGGTGCTAAGAGAAATGCATAATGTACCTTATGTTGGGCACCCTGGCTACCATAAAACAATTGCAGCTATCAAAAGTTAATATTTTTGGTATAGTATGAAGACAGAGGTGGCTGATTATATAGCTAGATTTATAGAATGTCAAAAGGTCAAGGATAATCATATGCATCTAGCTGGATTGATACATCCATTTTTCATTTCAGAATGGAAATGGGAAGTGGTGACAATTGATTTCATCACCAAGCTTCCCAGAACAACGAAGAAACATGATTCCATCACAATGGTGGTGTATAAGCTCACTAAAGTTGCTAATTTTATTCCAGTGAAGCTCACTCACAAGGCATATAATATTGTAGAGATTTATATGAGAGAAATTTCTATGCCACATGGTGTGCCTAAGGCAATTATTTTGGACTGAGAAGTCTAAGGAATTATTTTTCACATGGTGTGCCTAAGGAAACTAAATGATTATTTCCTACATGATCCATTTCCTACTCCATTTACATATTAAGTCTTGGAGAATGTAGGAGTACAGGAAGCCTACTCGTTCACTGATGGATTTCCAGGGTATCATCATATTAATATTATGATGGAAGATAGACATAAGACTACATTTGCAATAGAATGGGGATGTTACCAGTACATAGTTATGCCTTTTGGATTGAAGAATGCACCAACAATATTCTCTAGAGTGGTTGTAGAAACATTTAAAGAGTTTATTAATAAGTTCCTGGAAGTATACTTAGATGACTGGACAATGTTCAGTTTGCTAAAATACCATGTTGAAACTCCGCGCTTGATTTTGGACAGATTCAGGCAATTTCAGATATCTTTAAACTTAAAGAAGTGCATTTTTTGTGCTCTGTTTGGTATTTTGCTGGGCCATGTAGTATGTAAATATGGATTGTTGGTTGATCCTGCAAAGATTGTTGTAATTGTTGATTTACCACCGCCTACTTCAGTGCGACAATTATGAGCAACGTTGGGTCATACAGGAAGTACATTAGGGGATATGCGTAGATCACAAATCTGTTGAAAAAGTTGTTAAATAAGGAAGTGAAATTTCAATGGAATCAGGAATACCATAAGAGTTTGTATACGTTGAAGGAGAAGTTTGTTACCGTGTCGATTTTGATATTTCCATATTGGAAGAAGGAGTTCCATGTTCATGTGGGTGTGTCATATTCAACACTAGGTCTCATTATATCACATCCAAGAGAAGGATATTTATATCACCCCATTTCATTTTCCAATAGGAAATTGTCAACTACAGAATGAAATTATACTACTACAAAATGTGAAGGATTGGTAATGGTATATGCACTGTATAAATGTAGACATTATTTGTTGGGTTCAAAATTTAAAATGTACACATATCATTCTACAATGAGATACTTGGTCAATAAGCCAGTGTTGGAGGGGAAGATATGCATATGGCTACTACTATTTTAGGAATATGACTTTGAATTAGTTATGAAGCCAGTAAAGTTAAACTCAGGACTGAATCATTTGTCGTGCATACTATTAGGTGAAGATACACGAAATTTGGATGATAGTTTTCCATATGAACACTTATTTGTAGTACAAATGGTTGATGACTATTTTGCATATATAGTCCAGTTCTTGAGTACAAGAGTATCCCCACCTAAGTTTACAGTTGCACAGAAGAAGAAATTAGTAGTGAAGGAAATAGACTATCAACTAATAGTAGGAAATTTTTATAATTTAGGTGCATATGGTATTCCGTGACAATGTGTATTGGATCATGAAAGACATATGATATTGTCATAGCCACATAAATGAGTTGTAGGAGGTCACTATACTAGAAAAGTGATAGATCATAAGATTTTGCGCGCAGGACTATGGTGGGAAAACCTTCATAAAGACACTAAGGAGTTTTATCATACCTGTGATGTCTATCATAGAATCAGGAAGCCTTCCAAGAGAGAGGAAATGTCTTTAGTACCACAAGTAACATCACAAGCATTTGATAAATGAGAAGTCGATGTTTTTGGACCTATCAATCCACTAACAAAAAGGTCTGGAGCGATATACATCATTACCACGATAGATTATTTGACCAAATGGGTTGAAGCAAAACTTGTTAGAGATTGTAGCATTGAGACTACCACGTGGTTTTTGTTTTAAAATGTGGTGACAAGGTTTGGATGTCCGAGAATCCTTATGATTGATCATGGAACTCATTTTTTGAATAAGACGATTGTTGTGTTGACAGAGGAATTTTAGGTTCATCACCATAAAATCACACCTTACCATAAGTAGGTAAATGGAATAGTGGAAGCATTCAAGAAGATCCTAGAACATGTTTTGACGAAGGTATGTGATGTAAGTTGAGATGATTGGGCTTGAGGATTCCATCAGTGTTATGGGAATATAAGAAAACAAGTAAGAAGTTGACAAGATAGACACCATTCAAATTAGTGTATGTTAGGATGTAGTTATGCCTGTGGAATTCATCATGTCGAGTTTGCGCATTGCCGCATTGACATAGCTAACTAATTCAGGTGTGGTAGAAAATATATTTTCATAGCTAGTAGAACTAGAGGAAGACCCTTTTGTCACAGGATTCCATCAACAAGTTCAGAAAGCACGTGAGAAATCCTAACATGACATACACATTAAAAAGAAGAAGTTCCAGATAGGAGACTTAGAATTTCTTTATGACAACAAGTTTTTTCATCACCCTGGGAAGTTATAAATGCATTGGTTGGGCACATAAGTGATAAGATTTGTGACAGAGACAAGTGTTGTTCAGTTGGAGAAACTGAACGGGGAACCCATGGAAGGACTGGTAAACAATAGTCAACAGAAATTGTATAGGAACAACCATGCTTCCATGCACTAGTCTGAACATGTAGAATGTGTACTATCATACTTGTATACTAGTATTTGTATTATAGAAAGAAAAAGAAAAGAAGAAAATAAATAAAAGAGTTTGAGGCAAGAGATAGAATATTGAATTCATGCATAAAGTAATAAACCAGGAAATTTCATAGAGATGTAGAAAGAGGAAGGAACTATGCATAGGAAGGAGGATTGAATTGTGACAAATATATGTGCAAAGGGGAGGAAAATAATTAAAGAACGTACAAGACAAGACAAGTATTAAAGATCAAACATGATGGTGAGGTAGTGGAGATGCGTAGTCACAAAGGAAAACTGAAAAGAGGATTTTGATAGGATTGAAAGTTATGCTGAAGGATACAAAGTTAATGAAGAGTTAGGGAAATAATTTAATGTGAATGTAAGTGGATTAGACCACAAACTCAGGCACGAAGAAGAATGGAAGCAACTGGCAATAGGCTATAAAAGCAGATGAGGGGCTGAAAGGGACAAGTTATTATTGGATGCACATTCAAGAGAAAAAATAGCTAGTGAGAGTCAATGTTGCAAAGAAGTTAAGTCTGTTGCAGAGAGATTCAAGTCTATTTTAGAGCGCTATGGTGCCACCAAAGACAAGAGAAGTTTCATCAGAACAGAAGAAGAAATGCATAAGGAAGACATCGATACATATATTCAAGGAAGCCCTGGAAGCATCAGCGTTAGGGCCAAGCCTGGTTAAATTTCCAAAGGATTATGTGCCACCCAGTAAGTCAATGACGAAGCAGTTTAAGATACCAAAGGAACTGAAGTATGAACATGTCAAACCAAATATCCCACTTGGGGTAATCATTGAAGGAAATATGTTGGGCACGATAGGAAATATGAAGTATGCAAAGAAAAACTTGGAAGATGTAAAGAATTTTCCAGAGTTAGCAATAGACAAATACATGCACACAAAGCTCAATCATGATTCACGAGAAATTATAGTAGATCCACATGAGTGGTAAACAGGTCCATAGAAAATAGGAATACTTAATCTATTAGAGATACCACATTTTGGCATGAGCACGGAGATAAACATTTGCATCAATATGTTATTAAGTTGCCTCCATGGGGGGTTCTTGTGGTTATATAGATAAATTTTGATAGACACACAATTTATTGTGTGGATCACTAGACTACCATTAGTAGTGGAAGATCCACTTCCATTATTCACGGACAAATATAAGGAGAAATACTTGGAAGAGAAGATAAAAGTTAATTATGATACACATAGAGGAGTGAATAATTTAGACATTGCAAGTATTAATGATGATACTATTAGGTTCACAATGCAGGTGATGGCCTGTAAGTTGTTGAGGAAATGTCATAAAGATTAGTTACCAACAGGTGTAATAGCAGAAACTGAGAAGTGCGTCACAAGAGCACAAATGAACTAGGTGTCATTCCTGGTAAACTAGTTCTTGATGGATTGCAGAGAGGCACAAGATAAAGGAACAAAATTTTAGTATGAGTGGCTATTGATATTGATTACATTAGTGGCTTGGAGGGAGCTGAAAGACAATCAATTTCTGGGAGTTTCAAAGAAATCATGTTTAGCAAAAAGATATGTGAACTTGTGGCATACTACGTACAAGCAAATATAGTTGGATAATGACATTACTTTCTATGTTTACAAGGAGGTAATTCGGAAGAGAATTCATGATACACCATGCATACTACCGCAGGTAGTGGAAGCATACAAGCATATTGCACATTTTAAAGAAGGAAGACATCATATGTATATCCAAGCCAAGAGGGACTCGAATCAACAGTGGCTGATGACCAGATGCAGGTTGACAAGAGATGAGGTTGGATAGATTATATAATATTGGGAGGATGAATGGAAAAACCCAGTACCAGAAATTGAGTAGTCAAAAACAAAATTGCGAGAGAATGATCTCAAAGAACAAGAAGAAGAAAAGGAAGGACAAGGAAATGATGCAGGAGATACACAGAAAACAATATCTTGCCTTGGAGATAAGAGGAAAGAACAAGATAAGGGGAAATCAATACACCAACGCAAGAAGAGGAAAGAATTCAAGGAAGTGGTCCCCAGGCCATGACACAAGATGACTTAGAGAAAATAGGAGATCAAGTAAAGGAAGTGACAGATGAATCATTTTAGCGCGTGGTGCAGAAACAAGAGGAGATACACACATATGTACATGAGAAGATAACTTCATTTAGCCATCTTTTGGAAGCAACCAAGATAACACTAGAGCAAAGGACATAGTAATAAAAAATAGAGAGTACAACAAAGTCTACATAAGCAAGACTGACGACCTCTCACACATCAGAAGCATCAGGACAACGCAGAGTAATTAAGTTATTAAGAGGAGAATTATAAATCCCATTGATAGAGATAATGAAGAAAGAACAAGAACTAATTCATATTGACTTAGTCTTGTCGCAGTTGCTAATGAATGTATTAAAGGGTTTGCTGAAAATTGTTACACATGAGATAAATTTGCACACAGATTTGATGACAATTGTAATACCCCAAGGCTGAGCCCCTACTGAATTGTAATTATGTTTATAGAATGGTGAGACTAGTGTTTATAAGATGGGAAGATTATGTGAATATTAGGTCGGAGACCCTGGATCGCTTAAGGCCAGTGAGCCTATTTTTGTATATATAATTATGCATATCATTAATAAAATTAGTACATCGTTGTGTGTAGACCGACCACGAAGAAAGAGTTGTGGGGTACCAAGCTCCACTAGGTTGGGTAAGGCAGGGGGGGATATGAGACTAGGGGGAAAATGCCTAAGCTTAAGAGAGTAAACCCAAGAGAATAATATATATTTTTTTTCTAAAGGTTGTGATGAGGATATTAATTTATCCTAAGTTTTTCTTGGAAAGGGGATGAATCCCAAGTGGAGGGACTCGTGCTCTCAGAGAGCCATGTGTCAATCATGGCGCATGTAGATAAAAGTGGGGAAAACCATTGTTTGTGGGGGTGGCTTGGTCAGTCAGTTTGGCCATATTTCCATCCACGCACCCAGAGACAAAGAACACAGATAACCTTCCCCTCCATCATCAACCATGTTCATGAACACATGAGAGGGAAAAACTATGAAGAATTGAGTTAAACCATACTTCCTGAGAAGCACAATGTTCCCACACATTGCCTGACCCTGTGTTGAACCTTAGAGGTATGTTTTTTCTTCCAACACAACCTTTTTGACTAAATATAGTCGGTGGCCAACCTCTTATCCTTAACTATTTTCTATGCTACCCTCACCGAGCTCGTGGTTCATCATCCAGTGAGAAGAATAAAAGAGACAGGTTGTCAGGCCCATTGGATTGAAGAAGCAAGTTATCAGGCCTATGAGAAACTCTCTCCAAGTGAGAGAGGTTGTTGGGGAAGTGACTTTCCCAGAGGGAGCCTCACGACAGTTGTAGTTCTCTAAGACTTCTTGTCCGACCTGTTGCTGAAGCCCTAGAAGGGGAGTGGGGAAACTGAAGGACTATCTAGCAGAGAAGGGGAACACTCCTTGGGGTGGGACAAGAATGTGGGGAATGAGGGACTATAATCTATAGACGTGAGTGAAATCCTAGGGAAATAATCCTTCCTGGAGACTTTGTAACCTCATCCTAGCCTAGGATTCCCTTTACCCTGGGTGGAGTTTAGTCCCATATCGGGGGTGACCTAGTGTTGATAGATTGGAGAAGTGTGGTCTAAGGATGGGAGATTCGTGGAAGTTCTGCACCTAGTTGGTGGGCTTTGTAAAAAGATAAGTACCATTTCTATGTTAACTTTTATACGGTGTATCCTGTACATGTCTTGATATTTATAATATTTCCTGTGTAAGTTGTTTGTAGAAGATTTTTGTGATATCTGCATTAATTTGTGTATTAGTAGAATGCATATTATCTATTTAAGTTTATATGTATGGTTTTCTGCAAAGAGCTCTATGTGCCATATCCCAGCAGGTCTATTCCTGGGTATGGACAGTTTTGACTATCAAAAGCAGAGTGAGATTTTTTTTTTTTTTCAATTGACATTGCCCAACAAATGGCTGGGGGTGCTACAAATTGGTATCAGAGCCCAGGTTTTGACACTGATCCTGAATTGGGACATAAAAGTGGTTATTGAAGCAAAAGTTAAGAAGGAATTGTTGTTGAGATGGAAAAAATTAGAACTTCAGAGAATCCCTGAGTACCAAGAAGGTACCACATGAACACCTAGGATGTGTTCAGAAGCTTAGGAGGTATAACGTTTCAAGAAAGTCAGTAGAGAAAAGAGACCACGGTAATTGTGGGTTTGGAACCACAAAATTTAAATTTGGATCGTTGGATTTGTTTAGGAAGGGACAAACCCCTCACAATCGTTGGATCCAGAGAAGGTGCACAGAGGTTAAGCACCGAAGTCCTTCGGACTTTTCCTCTCTGACCATTTTAAAATTGTAGCAGTGAAAAAAAATTGTTGAAGCCCGGAGCTCTGAATTCCCAGAGCCCCGAAGTCCGGAACCAATCCGAACCATCCATTTCCAGGGACACGTATCCACAGATTAAGCAATGTTTCGAATTTCGACCGTCTGGGGGTTGTGTGGTGTTCAAAAGTGAAATCCTCTAAAGTCCCGGAGATCCAAAGTCTCAGAGCACTGGAGTGACATGTACCTATTCGAAAGTTCGACATTTCGGAGTTATAAGGTGTGCTGGAATGGAATCTCCCGAAACCCAAAGTGCTGAAGTCTTGAAGCACCGGATATGAAGTGGCATGATGATGTCACCTAGGGTGATGTGGACCTACCCTAAGTATACCATGTGTCACTTGTTTTTTTACTTTTTACAAGCCATTGTTACCATTTGGGACCTGACATGTGTTTCCCGTCAGTGGGGCCATATGTCACTACATTAATTGTTTGACAATCGAGAAAAGGAGATTGTCGTACTCGCCAATTCAATGTTCGAGTAGTTTGAAGTATTGTAAGGTAAATTCTCTCGAAGTCTCGAAGCACCGGAGTCCCGAAACTTCGTAGTAGCAAAGTTAGAAATTTCAGAGTTCGAAAGAAATGGGGAGTAGTATTAAGGAAAGCTCCGAAGTCCTGAAGCTCTGGGAAGTGACTGTTCAATAGTTCGACGTTCGGGAGGAACATTGTGTTGAGCCGAGAAATCCTCCGAATCCCGGAGCTATGAAGTCACGAAGCACGAGAGTGACATAGAATGTTGACATCAGCTAAAGTGACATGGGCATGCTAGACGCTTGCCACATGTCACCGATTTTTTTTCTTTTCCAAGAATGTTCATGCCAGTTATAACTTGACACATGTCACCCCTCCGATTGGGCCACGTGTTCGCTTCTTATGTTCTTCCACGTATCACCCCTTGGTGCGTGGTTGTTGATGAAGACTCTGGGAGTTCTCCAATTAGGGAGTTTGGGAGGCAACACAAGATGGAGCCTCAAAAATCCTGAAGCCCGGAGATCCGGAGCCCCTGTTGGTTGTAGATCTAAGAAAAGAAGTAGGACCACTGATCCGTGAGTCCTTAGGTGTCTGGAAATTCAGCGTTCGAGAGATTTGGGGTGTGGAAGTGTAAATTCCACAGAAGTCAGAAGTTCGAAATTCACGGAATGTCATAGTGATGTGGCATGATGACATCACCTAGGGTGATGTGGACCACTATAAGCAAGCTACATGTACATTTTTTCATTTCTTTGGTATGTTTGTTGTATCAATGAGAACCAAACATGTTCCAACCATTAATTGGACCACGTGTCACCTGTTAGTTTGGCCACATGTCCACTCCCTTCTTTCGACACATAACATCCCTTTGGTGTGTGAGTATTGAAGAGACTCCTGAAGTTCGAAGATTCGACATTCAGAGGAAATGGATTGTGAAGAAGGAATATATTCTGAATCCTGAATCTTCGAAGTGTTGGAGCTTTGAAGATCCAAAGAGGTAGTTGTTCAGAAGTTCACCACTTCAGCGTTCAGAGGAAATGAGGTGAGGTGGAAGGAAAACCTCCAAAGCTCAAAGTTTTAGAGACTTGGAGGCTCGAAGCATAGAATACGCACCTTGCATCCAACACTTGATCACAACCCGTGGTCACATGCCTTCTGGGGCCGAAGGAAAAGGGCTAGTGCCCAAAACGTCTTTTTAAGAATAGAAAAAGGGCTTAAAGAGGAAGCCTGTGAGTTTCTTGATTGTACAGACCTGCACCGAGCGATGTAAACAAGGCTTGTGAAACTGAAGAGAAGGATCCAACAAGAGTCCAAGAACAAAATTTATCTCTAGAAGAAGATCACCTGTGCAAATATCAACTTCATTGAAAAGACAAATTGTTCAAGTATCCATAACTTCCTACTCAAAACTCAAAATTGAGCATGGATGTAGGTATTGGAAATGTATTGAACAATAGAACATGATTGTTCGCTCAAAAATTGGATCTAGATAGTCAAATTCTTAGGAAATAAGTAAAAGGAAGTCTAATATATATTATTGAACTAGAATGGTTCAAGTTTTTATGAAATTGTTGAGACAGTTAGCCTAGCAAAGTTCTGTTGGCTGCACATTTTTGCAGAGTTAACAACTATCAAGAAAAACATAAGCATAAAAGAGTGCAAAGAGATGGAGGAGGCACAATAGGCTTACAGTCAAGAAGATGAGATCGGAGGAATGGATGTCCATTTGGGTATGGAAGGAACAAAATCCAATGGACATGGAGAAGGAAAGGATGATAACATGAATAAACCATTAGAAATTTGCAGAAATATTTCCAAATTCACAAGGATGATAATGAAAGGATTATGAAAGACAAGGAGTAACAGGAAGAATTCAATATGAAGTTAATGCAGAGCCTAAACATAATTGAAAATAAGTTGGATAAGGAGAGTGGAGCCAACAAATCAGGAAGCCACAGGACCCCTGAGGAAAAGGGAAGATCAAGGAGTGGTAACAAACATCACCATCACTCCCAAAGGCATTCCAATAGGAGAGAACACAACATCTCAAGTCCATCCCTTGTCATAAAGCATCATAAGAGGTCTGGGGTGGATGAAATGAGAGGATAAGTGAATAATATCAAACCTACTATCTTTGATGGAGAGCACAATAAAGATGAAGATGTCGAGACATGGTTGTTGGGCATGAGAAAATATTTCCAACTACATAATTATTCTTCTCATACGGAAGGAAGAATTGATATTTATTAACTGAAAGGAAATACAACCATGTGGTGGGATCATCTTTTGAAAGTGCAACACATCGTAGAGAATAATTTTATATGGAAGGAATTCAAGAATCATTTTGAGAATAAATACTTAACCTATAGGTATTGTGACCAAAACATGAAAGAGTTCTTTGAAATCAAACTGGGCAGCATGACCATTGATGAGTATGAAATGATATTTTTTAGAATTGTTGAAGTATGTCTCCTTCATCAAGGATGAGACCGTTAAGATCCAAAGATATCTTAGTGGGCTGGCATCTTTCATCAATGATAAAATTCAGTATGATGATCCTAAAACTTTGGAGGAAACCATAAGGAGAGCCAAGTGATTATATGATCCGCATAAGGGAAAGCCTACTTTCCAAAGAGCTTGGGAAGACAAGAATAAATTCAAGATGGAGCAAAGGAAGAAGGGAAACAAGCCATCCTTCTTTAGAAATAGTTCTTAGGGACAACAAACTCCTAGAGAGCCCAGAATGACTGAGGAAGGTGGAAAAAGGCCAAGGTAGAAACCCATTCAATGTTGGGGTTGTAAAGGAGATCATATGTATAGAGATTTCCCACACAAAAGTGACGAAGTGAGAGCTATCCACAATGTACAACAAGTAAAAATAGTGGAGGACATGGGAAGAAGTGTTCCAAGGATCTATGAAACCCTGGACAACATGAAATCAAAGTTTCAATCACACATGATTGAAGTATAAGGTATGATCAATAACTATGCCTTTACTATTTTAATAGATTCAGGAGATAGTCATAGCTATATAGATCCTAAGGTAGTGGAAATATTTCAATTACCAAGAAGAAAGCATGGGAAATCTTGGCTGGTGTAGATGGATACAGGAGCCAAGAGAAAAGTTGTTGAGTTGGTTAAATCATGTCCAATGGACATGAATGGGCTAGGTACCAAGGCAGATTTGAACATCCTGCCCTTGGGTTAATATAACTCTCTAATTGGTATGTATTGGTTGGAACAACACCATTTTGTCTTAGACTATCATAACAAGGCATTTACTTTCCTGAATGAGGAAGGGAACCCAAGAACATTCCAAGGAATTCCCAGGGTAGTTACTGTCCGAGATATCTCAACAATGCAGTTGAAGAAATGTTACAGGAAAGGATTTCAAATATTCAAAGCTCATATGGAGGAAGCACCTAAGGATAAGGTTCCAAATATTGAGGATCATGCGGTCCTGAAATATTTTGAGGATGTGTTCAAAGAGATATTGGGACTACCTCGAAAGAGAGATATTTATTTCTCTATAAACTTAATTCCTGGAGAAGCTCCAGTATCCAAGACTCCCTACTGGATGAGTACATCAGAGCTGAAGGAAGTGTAAATGCATCTTGAAGAACTTATGAGGAAGGGGTATATACGCCCAAGCATTTCACCTTGGGGTTCCCCAGTTTTATTTGTAAAGAACAAGGACGATACATTGCAGCTGTGATTGATTTTAGGCAATTAAACAAGTAACTGTAAAGAACAAATATCCATTTCCAACGATAGATGACATCTTCGATCAATTGAGAGAGGAAAAAATATTTTCAAAGATTGATCTCAGATATAGTTACCATAAATTAAGGATAAAATATGAAGACATCAACAACACTACCTTCAAGACAAGGTATGGTCATTATGAATTCACAGTGGTGCCATTTGGGTAATCAAATGCACCAGCTGTTTTCATGTGCTTAATGAATGGTGTTTTTTGGGAATACTTAGACAAGTTTGTCATTGTCTTTTTGGATGACATCCTTGTATATTCCAAGTCAGAAGAAGAGCATGAGTATCACTTGAGGATGGTGTTACAAGTGTTAAGAGAGCACCAACTGTATGACAAATTGAGCAAGTGCTCATTTTATCAGAACCGAATTCACTATTTAGGGCATATCATATCAGAAGAAGGGATAGCAGTGGACCCCGAAAATATTGAAGCTATTAAAGGGTGGACAACACCCAAGAATGTGACAGAATTAATATCCTTCATGGTTCTAGCTGGCTACTACAAAAGATTCATCGCAATTTTTTTGAGGATTTCTCACCTGATTACTTATTTACAAAGGAAGGGGGTGAAGTTTTAGTGGACAACAAAGTGTGAAAAGAGCTTCCAGCATTTGAAGTAGTTGTTAATCAGTGCTCCAATTCTGAGAATTGCATATCCTAATGAGGATTTCATTGTTTTCATAGATGCATGCAAAGAAGGACATGGTGGAGTCCTCAGTTAGAATGGGTTTGTGGTATGTTTTGAATCCAAAAAATTGAAAGAGCATGAAATACTCTAAGCCACTCATGATTTGGAGATGAAAGCCATAGTACAGGCCTTGAAGAAGTGAAGGCACTACCTCATGGGAAATTTTTTGAGTTGAGGATAGACCATAATAGTCTAAGATATCTATTTGATCAACCAACTCTAAATTCTAGACAAAGTAGATAGTTAGAGCTTCTCTGTGAGTATGAATTCGATATCAAGCACATTAAGGAAAATAGAACAAAGTGGTTGATGCACTCAACAAGAGAGTGTATGAACTGCATGCTACAACCATTAGCATGTATCAAACTAACCTTAAAGGAATAATTTCTGAGGCTGCAAAAGCATATTTGCAGTGCATGGACTTAGTAACAAAATTACAACAAGGTAAAATGCAGCAAAAGGTTGAAGATTGTAAATTGAGAAATGATGAAATTCTCCTATACATGATAAAAATTTATGTACCAAATTATCATGAGTTGAGGAGTACGATCTTGAAAGAGATGCATAATGTACCTTATGTTGGACACCCCAGATATCAGGAAAAAATTGCGGCCGTCAAGAGCCAATACTATTGGCCAGGCATGAAGAGGGAAATTGATGAGTACATTGCTAAATGTCCGGAGTGTCAAAAGGTCAAGTCTATGCATAGACACCCAACTGGGTTGCTGCAGCCATTACCCATTCCTGAGTGGAAGTGGGAAGTGGTGTCAATGGATTTCATCACCAAATTTCCCAAAACAAGAAAGCAACACGATTATATCATGGTGGTGGTGGACAAGATTACTAAAGCTGCCCATTTCATTCCAATGAAGATTATTTACAAGGAAACCCATGTTGTTGATATTTATATGAGGGAAGTAGCAAACTTGCATGGAATACCCAAGACAATTGTGTTTGACAGAGACCCAAAGTTCACCTCAAAGTTATGGAAGGGGTTATTCAAACTATTTGGAACAAATCTAAACTTCAGTACAAATTATCTGTTGATTAAGCTTGGTTGTCATTGATGTCAACCCTTGAAGAAAGCCCCGCAATACAAAGGTTTGGGTAATGGACCCAAGATTGTTTGATGTAAATATGAATCATTATTTTCTTGTCATGGTTTATAAGAGGTAAATATGGATGAACTCCAAAGTGGTCCCCTTATGGTGAAATCCTTCACGGGAAGACGCTTTGCGGAGTAAGAGAACCCATGCTTAATTGTGTAATAGTGAGATGAAGGACAATGAATTTGTAAGGTAAACTATCCCATATTGATATTTCTTGTCATTCCATTTCCGATGGTATTTGGAACGTCACATAACTCCTCACGGTTAGAGAGTTATGGCCATGAGAAGTTGGAGATCGCAGGTTTGGGTAATGGACCCAACTTGTTTTGATGGATAACAGTATGAGTTATGATATATTTTTTAGATAATACTATTCTATATGGATAGTACATGTCATTCCAATTCTGTTGGTATGTGGAACGTCACATAACTCCTCATGGTTTGAGAGTTATGGCCTTACGAAGTTGGAGGACCCTCATATGTCATCTAGAAGCCCCAAAAGGTCAAAGTAGTCAAAGTGGTTTAAGAGATTTTAAAAGGTAAATAATAAAAAAGGTCAGCGCAGTCAAAAGCTGGTTTAAGAGATTTTGCAAATAATGCTGAAGTGATGGGTGCATTATAATTCAAAGTGAATACAAAATAAATTATTTCAATAATAAACTAAATGGAGAAATTACTAAATGGAAAAGTGGTTAGAAGTGGTTAACCCTAAAAATAAGGAAAAGTATAGGACCTGTAGAAGTTGTTTTTTAAGGAAGCTACTTGAGAGTATAAATAAGAGGCAAGGTTCTCATTTCAATAATTAATTTGAGCATATTGAATATCTATAGGTTTTTGCGGTAAACAAAGGATATATAAGCCGTACCCTAAGGGAAGGTGAAGAAGGTCATAATTCGAGGGAGGATAAATTCTTTGATGGTGTTTTCTAAGGTAAGGTTAATATGTGTCATCTCCCCATTTTCTCTATAAATGTTTTATATAATGATTCAAAATCAAATTGCTATGAAATTGAAAAACATATCCAATTATATGTGTGAAACAATTTAGCTTGTGGTGGTCATTGAAGTGAAATAATTCTGGAAAATATGGTTTGTGGATAGTCCTTAAACTAGTCAAAACATGTGTTTCGTAAAACGTCATAACTTCTTCATGCTAACAGATCCAAATTAAGGAACACCAAATGTTTTGTTAGGGTATAGTATTTATATGCTGTGTACCGCCAGATCAATTAAACAAACATTTCTCATATAAGCCCAATAAGGTCATTTCCTGAATAGTTTCTTCTCTAATTCAACAAGGTATGCCATTTTTCTATAACTCATTTTCGAGAGGTTCCAAGTAGTGAAACTCAGAGGAATTTCATAAAACACAAACTAACGAAATTTTGTATCAAGTTTTAGATCTTTATAATATGTAAAAAGTTATGATTACTTCAAGTTAGGGTTGGGTCAATTAATCCAAACTAGTAATGTGAGACTAAAGAAAAGTTTGATGAAAATGCTATCTCTTGTTATATTGAAGTTATGGGAAGGTTTTTCAGAATGTGATCATATACACCAAAAATATTACAGAGTTATAAATCATATATGGATGATGAAATTGATGAGGATTTTGGTTGAGGCTACGCGTTGAGTACATGGTTGAGACAAGTAGTTGAGTCAATATTACGAGGTGTATATTTTATGATGTTAGTACATATTGACGAGTCATAGTTGACGCGTAGTTGAAAATGACAGTACATACTTTATACATGGTTGTATGCACTTGTTTATGGTACAAAGCGTTGACAATGTGTTATTTGGTAATGTGTTGGTGCATTGCTGATGGCAACTTGTTTGTGTTGATTACATGTTGAGATATAGGTTGATGCATTGTTCAAATTTATTGGTACATGTTTACAATGGTATATCTCACGCGATAGGGTTGGATGCTGGTTCCATTCTACTTCTACTGTAGGTGGCAAGACTGGGCAAGGATGTGTGGTTGTATCCACCTTCCCGGCCATGTAGCCTGAGAAATTTGGTTGTAGCTCGGGTTGTAGCCGTGAGAATTGTGTTGGATATTCCCTTAGGTTGTAGCCTCGAAAACTAGGGGGTCAGAGCCTCCAAATAAAAGCTTTGGAAAACAAAGCAGTTGGTGCTTCCAATGAATGTAATTCTTCATATAAGAAAAAAACATTACTTGGTTTTTTCCCGCCGATTTGGGTTTCCATGTAAAAACACAGTTGTAATTGTGTATGTATGTTTGTTCATTTGTTCATTTTTACTTCACGCTATTGGATGATAATGCTTCATTGATATGGGCCCTTGGATTATATGGTTAAAAGGATTAAATTTCTTTTTTTTTTTTTTGTTGGGGGGGGGGGGGTGAATCCAACAATTGGTATCAAAAAAAGGTTCCTTCAGAAATCAGTTTACACCTAGTTGTGATCATGGAGAGTATCAACTCATATAAAATGGAATACCACAGCTTGATGGACAAAAGTATGTTTTTGGAGCATAAGGGTGAGGGCATATATACAAGAGCAGGGATTTCAAGTTTGATAATGAATTGTAGATGGATACACAAATTACCCGTTCCACCAACAGACAAAGCAGTGAAACTCCCTGAGAATAATTCCAAAGACAAATGCACTTTTGAATGGTCTTGTGACATCGAGACCACCAAAGTTGCACACCAGAATCCACTAAAGAGATTTTGGGACGAGATGAAAAAAATATTTATGAAGGAGATGAAAAGTCAAAAGTAAAAGATTCACTTACATAAGCCGGGCTCAAACAACTAAAAATGAAGGGAAGATGAAGATATCACAACCTACTTCTTATGATTCAATGAAATAGTGAATGCAATCATAGGATTGGGAGAAGAAATTGAAGAATCAATTGTTCGTGATACTAAGATCTCTTCCTAGTATGAGAGTCAACCCTAAAATATCAGCAACATCTAGAAGAAAAGATCACTTGGACTCAATAAGCATGGATGAACTCAGACGAATCTTCATGTTAGAACCAAACATCAATATGCTAACATAGAAAAACTAGAAAATGTTGGAACCAAACATCAATATAGCATAGAAAAAACTTACAATAAAGTACTCACTTCCTTGGAAAAGAGATAATTTCAGATAATAAGCTCCTTCGGTGGGGAAACCTCCTTTTACCCCAATTTAAATGTTCAAGTACAAGATGATTCAAATGAAAATGTCTCCTTGGTATATATAGGATACTAGGAGGTATAATTACAACCAATGCATTCAAAGATTCCACATAAATAAAATAACATTACTAATATAATAATATGCCCCAATTAAGGTAATGAGCCAATATTAGCTTTCTAATGCTCCCCTCCCTTGAGACAAGTGTTTCCCACAACTCTTGAGTAACTCGATGCTTATGTGGCAGCACTCATCTTCCAAGTGGAATCTTCACCGGTGTTTCCATTTAATGAGATAATTCTGAAATGGATTTGTTCCTCAGTTGGCTAATTCTTGTGTCATTGATGGATTTAGGATCTAATATGATTTTTCTTTTCCTCATCAAGTTCGGAAATATAGTTTGAACTGGGACCTTTCACCCATAACCTCTTCTTTACATGAAACATAGAAAACCTGTACTCAGAAGATGCGTGCGTACCTTAATTTTGTGGCATGCCATTAAGGGCTAATCTTTGCAACACCTTATATATCCATAGTAATTTTGGTGATAATTTATTATCCTTATTGTCTTCCTTGGACATCCCTTGTGTATGGTTGTAGTCTTAAATCACCCAACTCCCAAGTACTTCAAAACTTCTTTCACTATGATGTTGATCCGCTTTAAGTTATTTCATGCGATTTGTGCCATGGTCAGTTGTCCTTTAAGATTTGAGAACTTGTTGCTGATTCTCGATGTGAACTTTCCACTATTAGAACCTTAGATTTTTATTTTAGAGAAGAAGTGATGGAAGGAGGGTGATATCCATAGCGCATAAATGGTGTCATTTTGTTGCGGTATGAAAGGAAGTATTATTCACCATCTCTACCAAGGGTAACCATTTGAACCATTGTGTTTCTTTATCAAAGACAATAAAGCAACTAAGGTAGCCTTCTAGACATTTGTTCACTATCTCTTGGTTTGTCCATCGATTGAGGTGATGATAGGATGATCTATGAGCCAATTGAGTACCCTAAACGAGAAGTACACATCATTCAAAATGTCTAGTGAAGATGGGATCTCACTCACTTACAATAATCTTTTGGGCTGCCATGTAGCTTTGAACTGCCTCCATGAATGCGTTGGCAACTGTACTAGAAGGGATGAGAGTGTACAAAAGTGTGTACTTGGTCACCTATCAACAATCACCATGATTACACTATTTTAGACTTGGTGTAACCCAAGCATGATGAAATCCATGAAACCTCCCCCAGCGCTGACTTGGGATGGATATGGTTGTAAAAGACTTGGGGTTTTAATTACTCCACCTTATTTTGTTGGAAAACCAAACATCTCAACAAACATTGAACATCGGGCTTCTTGGCCATCCCAAAAAAATCCTTCTTGACTCTATGGTAGATTTTCAAAAGTCCCGAGTGCCCACCTACTAGAGAGGTGTGCAACTCCAATAGTGTACCTTTGTTTGAGTTGGGAGTTCTACATAAATATAAGCCGCATCTTTGTTCATAGTGAATCATTTTTCCATGTAATGTATCCGATGCACTAGAATCCCACTGCAACCTTTGGAATGAGAGTCCACACTTTTCATTCTTCCATTCATCCCTTTGTTTCTATTATCCACCCAAGTTGATGATAGAGATAGCACAAAGAAATACCCCAACATCTTCATCCTTTCTGAGAGTGTATCCCACAACATTTGCTTCCCTTATAAAGTGAGGATTTCAAAAATCATAACCCAATATCTTGGTTACCCATTTTGTTGTTCTTCCTAAGATATTCTTTGTTCCAAGAAGTATTTAAGACTATCATGATTCCTGCTTTGACCTTTGAAGTGCCTACCTATTAGGTGTGTAAGGATCATTTCTTCAATGCATGTAGTATTGCTATCATTCTCTCATAAATGGGTTTGTGTAAGTCCTTTCCCTTTGAGTGGTCGACTTTCTCGCCATAAGGGCCTTCCTTCTTCTCAGATGGACAACACCAATTCCATTCTCGAGGCATCACATTCCAAAAAAAGTGCTAGTTTTTGGTCCTGATGGTCAAGACAGAGCTCTTTACACATCATCACCCTTTGGGTTGTTTAAAAGCTTCAGTTTCCTCTAGAGTCCATGAAATGAATCCTCTTAGTTAGTGTCGTTAAAAGTATTTCTATTCTTCCATAGTTCCGAGCAAACTTTCGGTAGTAACCCCGCCAAACCCAAAAACTCTAAGATTCTTCAATGTTTTGGGAACTACACCATCATGGCCTTAATCTTGTTAGGGTCTACCCTTGGACCTCTATGAGATGGGCTACAATATGACCCAAATACTCTACCTCCTTTACTCCAAAGAAACATTTGGATGGTTTGGCATATAGTTGTTTCTCCTTTAGTAGTTGTAGTACCTTGTCAAGATGTCACATGATCCTCCCAAGACATATAGATTAGTATATATCATCAAAAATACTAACACAAATTTTCGCTGAAGGCTTGAAATGGAATTCATCAACCTTTGAATGTGGAAGGCATTTGTGGCAGCCAAAAGGCATGAATTCTAAAATTCATAATGGCCTTCATGAGTTCGTATCGTTGTTTTGGAGTCTTCTTCCCTTCATTCTAATCAAGGATACCCCTCGAATCCAAGATCCAATTTTGTGAAATAGATTGCTCCAATGTAGTTCATCTAACAATTCATCAATGATGAATGGAAACTTATCTTTAATAGGATCTTGTTGAGCTCTGTTAACTGGACACATAGATTGCGCCATGAGTTATCTTTCTTAATACCATCACCACTAGTGTAGGGTAAGAACTTTGGCTAGCTCTAATAATGTCACTTCTAACATTTCTTCAACCATGGGCTCAATTTCCTTCAAGGGTATCTCTATGCCTCGATGTTAGGAGGAACACTTAGAATTAGTGAATTTCATGATCATGATTTCGAGGGTGGAAGACCTTTGGGAATATCTTCAAATACTTTGAATGCTTATGAATGATCCCTTTGAGATCTTGAGGGATATAGATGGTTTATGTTGAAACATCTAGTGAGCATATTGTGCACTGATGCCCTTTCAATAATACTCTTGTCATGCTGCTAGAGTGCCATCACCTTACCGGGTTTCCGTGATACCTCTTAACTCAATTTTTCCTTCCAATGAAAATTTCATGAAAAGTTCTTGAAAAATTATTAAAAAGACACTGCCCTAATGATTAATAATAGAAATTCATTGGGCTCTCTAGTACAACATCCCACCACCCATGGGTATAAAGTAACCATCGACTATCTATCATATTCCATATAGTAAGATTGATTTTATTGTATTTTCCTAAGCAATTGATACAGTTCCTCCATCTGCAATCATTACTTTGAAACTCGGTGTCGGTAACAAGCAATTGAGATTCATTAATTTATAGTGAATGAAATTATGAGTACCTACATAATCAATTAGGACTTCGTATAGCTGCCCTTCCAAAATGTTTATATAAAATTCTAAAATCCTTGCACCAAAATACTACAAACTGTCCACCAATGAAAACCAGTCCCTAATTTGGATACTCTAGGAAGAAGTTGATTGTTTTAATTTGAACACCTCTTGAGACTAGTCATTAGATCACTGGGGATCATCTTACACAAGGTGTATCTACAAGATGACCCGTGGTTGAAATTTTTACCACATACCTTCTACCGGGTAAATACACTAAATAGGGTATGAAACATTACTGTGAATTTTTTTATTATAGCTTAAAATTCTAATGACTCCCGGCTCAGATGATTCCAGAACTCTATCTCGTATCGTAAAGCAGAGATCCAAAGCTATAAGGTCTAAGGAGCTGAATTTGAACCCAATGTACCTTGGATCTATATACTAAATATCCTCCAATCCGCTCTTCAAACACTTGTATAAACAATTTATAGCGAAATGCCAAGGTTTCTCGACAGTGCAAAATGTAGGTCCCAAAGACCTTGAGCTCCTGATACCATATATGTTAAGAACCAAACATCAAATATAGCATAGAAAAATTTACCCATGTAACTTGAAAGAGAGATAGATAATAAGCCTCTTCGAGGGGCAACCTTTAGCCCCAATTTAAATGTTCAAGTACAAGATCTCTTAAATGAAATGTCTCCCAGGCATATGAGACTAGGAGGTATAATTACAACCAATGGCCTAAAGTCGACATAAATAAAATAACATTAATATAATATGCCCCAATTAAGGGTACGAGCCAATATTAGGATTAATAATTTCAATAAACATATGAAATGAGAACTGAGTAGCAACATCCATATGTAAAATAAGCAGGCTTCAAGGAATCCAAAAGATAAAAGCAAAAGAAAAAGGAACAAGAATAATATAGCAGCAACAGTGATGCCTCAGAAGATGATGAAGAAGTGGCCAACTTCATCAAAAGACTGAACAAGGGAACCAACGGTAGGTATAGAGGTAAGCTCCCTTTAATTTCTTTTAATTGTGATGGTATTGGTCATTTTTCTAACAAATGTCCTCATAAGAAAAAGAGAAATGATGAAGGTTACTCAAAAGGAAAACACACATATAAAGGAAAAAGAACTACAAAGAAAGTTTTCAAGAAAATCTTATACACCAAATAAGACATCTCATCATCAGATGAATATGAAGTCAATGACAATGAGACAGGAAGAGTTCTATTCATGGCAGTAAAAGACTCTGACAAAGAAGACTCCGAAGAAGAATATGAAGAAGACGAAGAAGAATTTGAAGAAGTCAAAGAAGAAATTGAAGAGGCAGAAGTTGACTATGGAGAAGAATTAATGTGTGACATAGAAGTTATCAGAAGAGAAAAGAAGAAAACCAAGAAACTACAAGCAAAACTAGAAAAGAAAAAGGACACTCGAGAACTAGAACAAATGATCACAAAATTGAAGGTTCAAATAGAAGAAGATAAAATAATTGAAGAAGCACTCAAAGAACAACTAGAAGAAAATGACAAGATCATTGGAAACTTGGAAGGAGAGGTTGTCACACTAAGAAAGGATATTCAAAAGAAAAATATGCAGAATAGCTCAAAATTTCTGGATGACATTATCAGCAGTAAAAAATCGCATCTTGACAAGTCCGAACTTGGATACAATCAGAAAGAAAAGGGATCAAGTTCCAAAAAAACAGAGCAAGAAACAAATTCGAGGAGCTATGCAGAAACAATCAAAGAGGATAGGAATATATACAAGGAAGATTACATGGACACTCCTCCACCAAGAAGATTCGGATTTCAGAATCAACAACAGACAGATAGGCCTCAGGAAGAAGAAGGATTCATAAGAGAACCTCCTTTTAGAAGATCTTCAACTCCCAGGTATCAAACTATATTCAAAGGGATTATTCAAGGAGACCTAGTGACACAGAAACAATAAGTTACAACAGTTTGAATGTTTGAGCATCGAAGTGGAATGTTACAAATGTAACAATTTTGGACACATGGCCAAGGATTGTAGAATGACAGTCCCTCCTAAAGAACCTCAACAAAATAACAACAGTCACAGACAAGAACCTTAGAAAATGACATGGATAAGAAAACAAGATCAATATAACAATGAAGAATGCACAGTCACTCTAAAATCTAAGCAGAAGAAACACAGTTGGTATGTTGACAGTGGATGTTCAAAACACATGACAGGTTATAAAGACAAATTTTATACATTACGAAAAGAAAAAAATGGATCAGTCTCCTTCGGAAATGATCATTCATCCAAAATCATTGGAGAAGGCACAATCCGCATTGGGAACAAGAATGAAAAGGAACAAAATGTTCTACTGGTAGAAGATATGAAGCATAATCTTCTAAGTGTGAGTCAAATGTGTGACCAAGGTCATAAACTTACTTTCGATTCAGAAAAGTGTGAGATAAGAAAAGAAGGTTCAGGGAAATTGGTCGGTAC
>SNQJ01S0001925.1:8682-20573 GCA_010110895.2 Picea sitchensis | reverse complement strand
TGATGAGTTGGCACATACATGAGGTGTATAGTTGATGATGTTGGTACATATTGATGAGTAGTTGACACATGATTGGTACATACTTGGTACATGGTTGGATGCACTTGTTTATGGTACAGGTTGATTACATGTTATTTGGTACAGGTTGGTGCATGGTTGATGCACTTGTTTATGGTACAGGTTGATTATAGGTTGAGGTACAGGTTGATGCATGGTTGATGCATGGTTCAGATTTATTGGTACAGGTTTACAGCGGTGTATCTCACAGTGACAGGTTGACAGTGGTTCCATCATTCTACTTCTACTTTAGGGTGGTAGGACGGGGTAAAGACAGGTGGTTGTAGCCACCTTTCGGTTGTAGCCACCTTTCGATTGTAGCCGGAGAACATAGGGGGTTGTAGGCTCCTTCTGGTTGTAGCCAGAGAATTGGGGAATTGGATCTCCCCTCAGGTTGTAGCCTGAGAAATTAAGGGGTTGGAGCCTCCTTCCAGTTGCAGCTGGAAAAAAAAGGAAGTTCGTGCTTCCAATGAATGTAATTCTTCAAGACATATAAGAAAAAACATTCTGTGGTTTTCTCCCGATTTGGGTTTCCACGTAAAACACTAGTGTATTGTGTATGTGTATGTTTTTTCATTTGTTCATTACTTATTTACTCTGCAGTTATTGGATGATAATGCTTCATTGATATAACACTTGGATTATATGGTTAAAAAGGATTAAATTTCTCTATTACTGATTCACCCCCCCCCGCCTCTTAGTAATCCAACATTATCATCCTGAGTCTGATGGGAAAAAAGAAAGGGTAAACCAAGTGATAGAGGATATGCTAAGAATGCATGTGATGGAAAAACCATCAAAGTGGGAGGATTATCTACACTTGGTAGAATTTTCCTACAATAATGGGCACCAAACATCTCTGAAGATGAGCACATTTGAGGAACTTTATGGAAAAAAGTGCAACACACCAATAATCTGGGACAACTCAACTGATAGAGCAGTGATTGTGCTAGAGCTTCTCAGGGAAATGGAAGAGCAGATGTCAAAGATAAAGCAAAATTTAAAGGTTGCTCAAGACAGGAAGAAAAGCTACACTGATAAGGAAAGAATTCATAGAGAATTATGTATTGGTGATCATGTGTTTCTAAAAGTGAAGGCCAATAAAAGTTCCCTGAAGTTGGGAAACTGTTCCAAATTGACAGCTCGTTACTGTGGGATTTGAAATCCTAGAAAGGATTGGGATTGTAGCTTATATTATTGCATTACCTTCATCTATGACCATTCATAATGTATTCCATGTATCGTTTCTTAAGAAATATATACCTGATGCTAATCATGTTATTGATTGGAATGTGATTCAGGTGGAGAAAGAAGACACTTTTCAAGTGCATCCAATATGCATTCTGGACTAGAAAATAAAGAATCTTCAGAATCGATCCATTGATATTGTAAAGGTCCAATGGACCTGGTACGGTCCTGAGGATGCCACTTGGGAGCATGAAGAGGCCATGCGGGCAAAATACCTGCATCTTTTTGAATATTTTTGAAAATCTTGTTGTAATATGTAAATATGATGCACCAAGGATAATGCATAAATGAGGGGAGGGGATTGTAATACCCCAAGGCTGAGCCCCTGCTGAATTGTAATTATGTTTACAGGATGGTGAGCCAAGTGTTTATAAGTTGGGAGGATTATGTGAATATTAGGCCAGAGAGCCTGGATCACTTAAGTCCAGTGAGCCTATTTTTGTATATGTAATTATACATATCATTAATAAAAATACATTGTTGCGTGTAGACCGACCATGAAGAAAGAGTTATGGGGGACTAAGATCCACTAGGTTGGGTAAGGGAGGGGGGCGGGGGCTATGAGACTGGGGGAAAATGGGATAATATTAATACCTTAAACCTAAGATAATAATATATATTTATTTTCTAAAGGATGTGATGAGGATATTAATTTATCCTAAGTTTTCTTGGAAAGGGGATGAATCCCAAGTGGAGGGACTCATGCTCGAGGAGATCCAAGTGTCAATAATGGTGCATGCAGATAAAAGTGGGGAAAAACTTTATTTGGGGGGGCTTGGTCAGCCAGTTTGGCCATATTTCCATCCACACACCACAAGATAGAGCACATATATAACCTTTCCCTCCATCATCGACCATGTTCATGAAAACACAGGAGGGAAAACTTGTGAAGAATTGAGTTAAATCGTACTTCTTGAGAAGCACAGTGTTCTCGTACATTTCTTGAGCCCATGATAAAACCTAGCGGTATGTTGTTGCTTCCAACACAACCCTTTTGACTAAATATAGCCAATGGCCAACCTCTGCTCCTTAACTATTTTCTGTGCTACCCTCACCGAGCTCGTGGTTGTTCATCCAGTGAGAAGAATCGAAGAGACAGGTTTCCAGGCCCATGGGATTGAAGAAGAACGTTGTCAGGCCTGTGAGCAACTCTCTCCAAGTGAGAGAGGTTGCTAGGGAAGTTATTTTCTCAGAGGGAGCCTCACGATAGTTGTAGTTCTCTGAGAATTCCTATCATACATGTTGTTGAAGCCCTGGAAGGGGAGTGGGGCAGCCGAAGGATTGTCAAGCAAATAAGGGGCACACTCCCTGGGGTGGGAAAGGCATGTGGGGAATGAGGGACTATAAGATATCGACGTTAGTGGACTCCTCAGGACATAATCCTTCCTTGAGACTTTGTAACCTCAGCCTAGCCTAAGATTCCCTTTACCCTGGGTGGAGTTTAGTCCCAGCTTGCGGGTGACCCACCGCTGATATCTTGGAGTAGCGTGGTCTAAGGCTGGGAGGTTTGTGGAAGGTCTGCACACAGTTGGTGGCTTTCATAAAAATATAAGTACCATTTCTATGTTAATTTTTATGCGGTGTATCCTGTACATGTCTTGATATTTATAATATTGCATGTGTAAGATGTTTGTAGAAGATTGTTGTGATATCCACATTAATTTGTGTATTAGTAGAATGCATATTATATGTTTAAGTTTATATGTATGATGTTCTGAAAAGATCTCTGTGTTCCATAGCCCAACAGGTCTATGCCTAAGTATGGACAATTTTGACTATCGGAAACATAGTGAGAAGTTTTGATTTTATTTTTCAAGTGGCATTGCCTAGCAGATGGCTGGGGGTGTTACAACAATGGAGTTGACCAAATTTATAGATGATAAGGAAACATTGCAAAGAGGATACACCAAAGTTATGATGGAGCGGGATGAGGTAAAACAAATAGAAGGTTGAAAAAATCAGTTCATGAAGTGTATAACAATTTTTTAGAGATACCAATAGAAGTAGATGTTACATTAGAAGAGAAACTGTCAAATATTAGTGAATCCATTCAAGGATTTCGTGTGAATATAGTAGACTTAGAAGCACACAATATGCCAAGCACTCCACTAGAAGAAAGTGAGAAAAGGGAGAAGACAACGATGACAACAATGGAAAGTATCAAGAATTTGGAGGAGTGTGCCAAGTTGTATGAACAAATCACACAAGTATGGACTCAGCTAACAAAATATGCATAGTTGGAAGGAATAGGAAAGAAGTTGCAGGATGCACTGGAGGAGGCGCAAAAGTTTAAAGAGACGATGAGCACTCTCCCACCAGCAGAAAAGACGACTACAATTGTGGAGAATAGGAAGTTGTACTTAAACATAAACCAAATAATAGAAAAACAACAAACTTGTGCACACAATATTGATACATTGTAAGAGAAAGCGTTACGAGTAACACAAGAACTTGTAGCTGTGAAAGGCATATAAAAGGAAGCAATGCAAGAGAGTACAGAGAAGATGAAGACCCACATTACTATAGAGACAATGGAGGAAAATTTGCAGCAGGAAACACACGTAAATGAAAAGGTCGTGACTGCAATAGAAATGTTCCATAAGTTCGTTGCAATGTGGAAAAGGGACTAAAGTGGATTGGGATGAGACACAAGTGAGTGTTGGGGGCATGTAGGAGTAGGACATTTTGGGACTAGTTTTGGGAATCATGTAGAAGGAATTGTGTGAAAAGTCCGCTAAGGAGAAACACTGGCATAAGAAAAGAAGGAAGTTGATTAGTCCTTTCGGTCCATTTTGTAATGGGCTAAGCCCTAATGTGAATGTATAAATATGTATGGGTTTTCGGTAGAAAGAGGTAGTTTTAAGGTGGACACGAGATGAAAAGGAGTAAGTGTGCACTGTGTTATAACCCTATGTTTCATAGGATCAACTGGTGACTGGAAATTTTTTACTTTTGTTGTATTTCTGGTTGTAAATAATATTTCATTCTTCAAATGATTCACAAAAGAAAAAAAGAAAAGAGAAAAAGAAAAGAAAGAAAAGAAAAAAAAAAAAGCAAAGGAAAGGAAAAAGAAAAGAAAAAGAAAGAAAGAATAAAAGAGGGTATGAAAAGAAAAATGATGAGCCCCATGCAATAAGAATGTATTGATCCATACAGTCTAACCATGGTCAAGTCTTTTGAATTTATGCTGATAGGATTAGTGAATAAAGCTTGGCTAAACTGTTTAATCCTAGCCAGGTTAGTTAGATTAGCTAGTGAATAAATTTGATCAAACTGTTTAAACTTGATCAAATAGCCCTAGGGTAGAGTAATTTTTAACCCAACAGTCTAATATGGGTTAAATATATTAGGCCATAGGTTAGTTGACTTTTATTTCCATAAAACAAGCATAAAGTTGGATGAGATTCTTTGTTTTGATGTTAGAAGGTTGTGTTTTAACCCCTTGGTGGAAAAATGAAAAGAAGCAGCGCAAAAAATCCACAAAATGGCGCTATCCTAAGTTTTCTGCAAGGTAATATGAGTCACGCTCTATGATTAAATGGTGCGCCTAGATCAATGGTTGAGAAAACGACATTTAGATCTACGACCGATAGGTAATATCAGACCCCCCTGACTGTTCTACCTTTAACGACTGGGGGGGGTCCGAGTTGGTGGTATTCTCCGGCGGGCCCCATCCTAACGTGGTGCGTTTGTGTTAACTCCGACCCCCCTTGCTCCAAACCAGTTACCACCTACCCCCCTCTCCAAGTAAACTTCCATATAAGTTTCCCATACCACCACCGCCTCATGACGTCACACTACACTACCGCCGCTTATAAATCATGCGTCGTTATTCTGCCAACGTACCTTTCCCCCCAATCACCTTTCACATGTCACATCCCATTCACTTGTCCTCCACTCCCTATCCTCCACGTCATCCTCACGAACCCGTCACCTATTTGTTACCCTCCACCTTATCCCTGAGATATCAGTCGTCCAATCAATGTGACCAAACATATCCGTTAAACCTGCTGACTTGTCTCCCGCACCCCAACGGATACCCGTTCGTCCAGATAATCTTTTTTTTCACCATTTATTCACCATTCACGATCCAGACTGAAATCATCGTCCTCTTCTCATTTTCGCCTTCAACTGCCATTAATCTCTGGACATTACAGTCATCGTCCTTCTCTTTCATATTTTTGCATGCACCAGTCGAAGTGATGGCGCCAAAGTCCAAACACTCAGAGATCAATGAAAATCAATTCCTTTCTCCCCCCATCGACCTCAACCAGATTCCTCTAGATGACTAACATTACCTAATCTCAGAACCCAAATGAGAATTCGATTTTGTTGATTTTGTTGATTTACCCATTTCAACTTCAACAAATTTTTGGTCGATAACATGCACGAGCAACTTTTCAAATTTCCCACCGAAGGAATGTTCTGGTATTCATCAATACTGGCCTACATGTTCCTATTTTTCCAGTCAAAGAAGTTCTCTTTTCTCCTACAAAATATCGACATAGATGGAAATCTACATCTGGTTACAGCCTGGACATCGTTGGTAAGGAGGAACTCGTCTGAGTTCAGTTTTAATCATTTCACGAACATTTTACCATCTAGTGGTAAGCATGTTAAGCGGGTGCGAAGAGCCCAGAATAAACGAAGAGATTCAGAGGATCCTGCACCTATCAGACCTTGCTAAAACAAGGGATTGGTATTTATACCAGGACCACACAGAGATTGTAGTCTATGGGTGTGAGCTAACCCCCTACAAGCTGCCAAATTTCCTATCTGTCAGGATATTTTCCCTAGAATATATCAGACAAATGATCAAATCTGATGACATTCATTTTGTGGCCTTTAAAAAGAAACAACAACTCAGGATTAAAGGTCCAATAGGTTCTTTTATATGCAATAGCAAAGCGGTAGGAGAAGAAGTAAACAAGTTGTTACTGGAGATGAAGTTCAAGAAAATTTTCCCATGGAATTATGATCCTTGTGGTATCATCGCAGAAACCAGACTAAGGAATAAAATCTCTCCATACGCTCATGTTCCCAAACCAAAGATTGAGAAGTTCATGAAACAGACAGAGTGGGAGGAGAACACTCTGATAGATACCAAACAACAACCCCCTTCTTCCAGTATTTCATAGGTTGATACCCCTCAGGCACCGGCAGAGAAAAGACCTAGGAACGATGTATCTCCCTCAGTCACTGAAGCCTCAACAGATGATTTCCAGGTTTATATAAAAAGGCACGAGACCAGTCATACACTTGACAGGTCTGATGGAGAAGAGACTCAGTCTACTATAGTCATGGAAGGGGAACATTCTCCATTTTCCTCAGGAATCTAGCCGACGATTTCCACCTTCTCATCAAAGAAGCAGGATGATACAACATTAACGACCAGGGATGCACAGGAGCGTGCATGACTGAACCTCTTTGAGAAATATAACCTAATTAAGAAGAAAAACAAGATGCTGACAAATAGTACTTATGCCCAATTTTGGAAACAAACATCCACATCCCAACATAGATTACTATATGCTTTTGATACAGAGAAGGGGATAATGCATATGGCCTACTTGCAGGCACAAGTGCCTCAGCCCAAAACAATTTCTGATTATAAAAGGGAAACGTTCGATTTTGATGCTGCAGAAGTACACCTAGTTGATCAGATGGATTTGCACAGACAGACTGGAGAAATGATCTTCTCCACCTTGGCAAACACCTCCATGACTGCAGCAAAATTGTAGGTTTCCTTGAACAATGTCCAGACTCAACTGAAGTTGGAGAAGGTGTCATCTTTGGCAAAGGATAACAAAATTAACTCCCTGGAAGAACTGGTGCTCAAAATTGGGTATGATCCAGCCAATATCAAAGCAGCAGAAGAGCTGATAAAAAAGAAGAATGCTGACATAGATTCTTTGAGGAAACAACTGAAAATATCTTCTATTGAATATCCACAGGCTAAAGAGATGGCCGAGACTGAAGGCCAGAAAGAGGAGATGTTGAAGTTGATCATGGAGCATAATGCTCAAATTAAAAAAAATGGAAGCCGAGATGGACAAGCTAGTTAAGGAGAAGGAGAAGAATGTGCTAATGGAATTCATACCATTGAATGTAGTCCCGATCATAGGAGTCAGTACAACAACGACAACATCAACTACCACAGGGTAAATTCCAGCAACAACATCAGTGACAGCTCCATATGTAGCAGACCAACTGGAAAAAGCGATGGAAGATATGACTTTGCAAGGGACAGAAATTAGAAAAATGCAAGAAGAGATTCAAAATATCCAAAATATTAATTCCACATTCTAGGCCAACTACAACAGTGAGAGGCATAAGTCAGACAAACTCAAACAGGAACTATTGTAGCTGCAAAAAGAAACAGACATGGCTAAGACTTTGTCAGAGGCTAAAGAAAATATTTGGATGGACATCTGTCAATCAACGACAGAGATTTGGCCCCTGATACAATTCATGTTTGAATAACATGATCTACTGCAGAAATCCAAATGGGCCATCGACAGGATAAAGGGAGAACTGGGAGAAATGCCTACAGAGGCCAACGAGATAATCAAATTCTTAAATTCTAAATTAAAAAAAGAGCTAGAATGCCTACAAATTGAGGACAAGACTGAAACAATTCTTGAAGTTAAGAGAGTATTGACCAAGAGGGGACCAATGTTGCAACTTGAGGAGAGAGCTTGGGCAATGGATGTCGCGGTACAGAGGTTTTTCAACAAGATTGAATCTTTGCAGGATAAAGGTCTCCCAAGTTTATTTGTGATCAATAATAAGTTGATTACTCTCTCAGATTATAAACAAAAGATTCTCACAGTGGCAAAGGATGGGTCCAAGTTCACATGCATAAAAGGCAGCATCACAGGCAAATAATTCTTAGAAACTCTGATATTAGACCTGAGTATTCAATAAGAGATAAAGTATATTTTCATAACCAAACCCAACTTCACTAAGTACACAGAGACGGATGAGGTGTATCGAAGGCTTCTCAAAGTCAACATCCCCAGTCAGCAGAGATGGGATGACCTATGTGACTTGATCGAATAGAATATGATGTGGATGTACAAATCAACATGCGAAGCAGTCAAAGTCAATTTGATGACTCACCAATAACATTTCCAAAATCAACTCAAAGAATCCGATAGATCATTAACAATTCCTACAATTCTGTATTTTGTTATCTAGTTAGTTAGATTCAGATTCTACCATGTCCTGATCATTAATGAAAAGATCAATTGTAATTTTCATTATAAATACTTCAAACTTCGAAGTATTGGGGGTTGATCTTTACGCCCAAGCAAGATGTAAACTGTAATCTTTTGAATAGATCTACTAATAATAAAAATGATGATTCACATGATTCCCACATGTTAGTGTTTGTTATGTTTATTCCTCTTCGTTGAATGGTTTATCTTACTTAGTTATCATCTTGTTTTCTATATGTGATCATTTAAAAGAAGTTAAAGTTGCAGAATTTATCTTCATATACTCTGTTTCTGGATTTTGAAGATCTAAATGTTTGTCTTCTGATATTGTGATAAAGAAATTCTTGAATGCTTCTTTATTACAGTTGATTATCTCATCTATTTCTGCTATCCATCACTTTAATTTTCAAAGATCCATCATTTGCATTATCCTACCCTGTGAAGAGACCTAATAAAATTTGTTCTCGGATATCAAACCTTAACACAGGCCCCATAGCCCAATGTATGCGTAAGCAATATTTCAGCCATTTTATAATACAAAACAACACAGTCCCATTTATTTAACTAGCCTAATATATGAAACCTGAAACATATTTAAATCTTACAGAGAGATCCCTCTCTGAAACTAGCAGGGCTACAACCCAGTTTCAAAGTGGTTGGATAAAGTTACCTCTGATAATTTTCTTCTACCTCCCGAAAACCTCTGGTAATTTACAGAGCGATAAAATAGTGGCGACCATACTAGGGAACTAAACAAACTTTGATCCTACGATTTATTTTCCCTAGATAAAGAAAACTTTATTTATGAACAAATCATAAAATCTAAATTATAAAGAGATAATGTTCAGAGGTTGTTAAAGTTTGTATATTTTAGTTTAGATTTCTTGAAATTTAAAATTATGTCTCCTAAAAGAGTTTACACTAGATCTCACCCTAATCCAAATCTCGCAGCAACAGTAGATGATCTAGAAAATTTACTCAGAAAGAAAAACATTGTAGAAGGTTCTAGGAGTCACAATCGTCTTCATAGGTCCAATTCTCTCCCAGAGAAGCTGGTTTCCATCCAGGATATTGAGTTTGACATATCCTTTGAACAAATCCTTTTTAGAACCAAATATGATAGCTTTGTAAGTGAGACAAACCTAGATCAAACCATCCTACAACCCAGAACCCCTGAAATACTTTCTCCCAGAACATAATTTGATCAACACTTCCTTCGAGAATTCAACAAGTTGGAAGATCTAGTAGAAAATATTGATCAAGCTCTATACCAAGCTCACTTTCAACAGTCTGTAGAACTTTCTACCTTGAATATTGCTGCAGCATCCATCAAACATCATATAATTCACTCTACATCCCCTAGCCCTACCTCTTCTACTTCTCATGTCACTTCCCCTCCAATCAGGCAAGTTGTTGTTCAACGTCCTCCACCAATCATGGAAGCAAGATATGCTCCCTTGGTGTTGGCTGTTGGAGCCGCCCATGTTTTTTGTTAACCCTTCACATTTTTTCATTTTGGATACTTAAAATTCTAAAGATGGCCTTTTGATTTTTCCCCCCGAAACTTTGAAAAAAACTCTGCAACCTTGCCGAGTAAGCAGCGATGCTTTCTCTACCCTCAAAACAAGTCCACATTCGTAAGAACGTTCGCTCTTTTTTTTTATTTCGGGATCTCGCGAGTCGGGTACTTTAATCCTTGAGTTCACACGTCCCGAGTCACGAAGCGACGAAGTCGTTTTCAATTTTTCGCCCGAGACATTAACTAGGGTAAAATCTTTTAACTCATGGTTGATTTCGTCGAGGTTTCGCGCCTCGGCATTCGCCAAACCCAAGTTTTTATTTTTACAGCCCCGATAGCCGAGAACACGAGGTACTTTTGTGATAACCCTGGTCAAGGATTAAAGGCAAAAAAGGCTAACCATGGTTAAAATCTGTTCTCGGCATTTCGCCACTCGACACTATCTTTTATAAAGTTACGACGTCTAAAATCCCGACTCACGAAGTCACGACGTAATTATAATGTGATTAATTAATTGCCTAATCCAAGATTTTCCTCTCCTTAATTGAGTTTTAATTATCGCCATCTCGCAGTTTCGCAACTCGGCATACCAATCTCCCAGAAATTTGTGTTCGAAGTTCCGAGTTGCGATATAGCGAATTAATTGATTATAAAATTAATGACGCTCCAAATCGCGATTACTGTTAATTAAGCCAAAATCGGTCCTCCCAGTCTCGCGAGTTGAAAACTAAAAAAGTTAAAAGGAAATCCACGATGCAGCGAACAACGAGAAAGTTATTAACGTTGCTAAGTTTTGATAATTTAAAATAAAACGAGATATGTCCCGCGCATCGAGGCTTGCACATTTCCCGAAGTAGCTATTTGCTCTCCATACTCCGACTGACAATCAAACCGCCAAAATTTATGACATTAATGGGAAGATAAGGTAAATCTATGAGTAAGATCGGATTTTTACGGCATAAATTTATTTCTAATTTTGAATTGACGGGTTTGTTTTGAAAGGTACCATTTTTTCAAATAAATGCCAGAGCTACGTTTCATTATACATTTTTCATAGCCACGCAGAGCTCTTCATTTTCTGAGTGAACTAATTTCTGCATGTATACACAGGTCTATCGCAGAAGGGTGAAAACGCAAGCTTCAGCTATGGCTCCACGGAAAGTAGCAAAGGCGAATGTCGAGGTTGCAAGGAAAGGCTGTTAAATTTTTAATTAAAATGAAGTACCAAGGCAAGTGTTTATCTTCCCTAGGCGCCAAAGGGGGAGAAATTGCCGAATATGGGTCTTAGTCAAATTAATTTGTGAGATCCAAATTAAAAGATAACTTTATGATTAAAGTGAGGGTGAGTGAAGAGACACCAAATCTCAGCCACCCATCTAATCTAATCTCAGCTGTTAGATTAGAAAAATCCTCACCTTCCCTCATGAAGTTGATTAAGGCAAGTGGGCGCACCCATTCTTGGGTAAGTGGAAGCAACAACAGTCTTGTTGAGAGAACAAGAGAGGAGCTGAAGCATTCTTGTTGAGAGAACAAGAGAGAGCAAGAGAGAGGTCGAGCTGAAGAAAAGAGACAGCAGCAGCAATTTCTGGGAGCATTGGCATGCATTCCAAAGTTGCTGAATAGCATTGAGTGGCACATAAATTGAATCTTAGTAGAGTTTTGGCACGAATTTCATGACAATACGTACAACATTAATTGTCGTACAGTTGTACGAATTTCTGGTTCAGAAATTGAGGAGAAAAGCTACAGGAATGTCCAGATAAGTTTGTGTAAATATCTGAAGATGAATATGTTGTAAAACAATTTCTCAGAAGCTCATAAATAATACAAATCCCTCTCTCATTGGT
>SNQJ01S0001924.1:122067-143760 GCA_010110895.2 Picea sitchensis | reverse complement strand
GATGTCAAAGGATTGATTGATTGATGATTGATGTAATATAATATGTATTTTCCTTGATGAGAATGCATAGATGAAGATGGATCAATGAGTTGTCATTGATATGATGAAGATGGATCAATGAGTTTTCATTGATGCATGATGAAGATGGATAATTGTGGTTTCATTGGTATAAGATTCATTTTTGGAAAAATGTATAGATGACTCATTATTGTCTTATCATGATTGATGATGTGCACAAATGGATGAACTCCAAAGTGGTCCCCTTATGGTGAAAGCCCTCACGGGAAGACGCTTTGCAGATTGAGTTATCCTAGAAGAATGGTTGGAGGACCCATGCTCTCATTATTGTATTATAATGATTGATAAGGTGCAAAAATGGATGAACTCCAAAGTGGTTCCGTTATGGTGAAATCCCTCACGGGAATACGCTTTACAGATTGAGTTATTCTAGAAGAATGGTTGGAGGACCCATGCTTGTATGTGGAATAATGAGATGAAGATCAAAGAAATTGTTGGTGAAACTATCCTAGATGGATACTTCTTGTCATTCCATTTCCGGTGGTATGTGGAATGTCACATAACTCCTCATGGTTTGAGATTTATGGCCTTACGAAGATGAAGGACCCCCACATGAAGGCTTGAAGCCCCCAAGGTCAAAAAAGTCAAGGTGGATTATTTAAATAATAAAGAGAAGTGAAAAAATAAAGAAATGATAAAGTAAGGTGACAAAATCAAGAAGGAATATTTAAATGATAAAATATTGGAGAACCTTCTATTTATGGAAAGTGGTTAACCCTAAAATTAATGAAAATAGGTTAAGTGACCTAGAAATGGGTTAAGTGAACTAAAAGAAGAAATCATTATTTAAATGATAAAGTAAGGTGACAAAGTCAAGGTGGATTATTTAAATAATCAAGAGAAGTGGCAAAATAAATAAATGATAAATTAAGGTGACAAAATCAAGAAGGAATATTTAAATGATAAAGTATTGGAGAACTTTCTATTTATGGAAAGTGGTTAACCCTAAAATAAGGAAAATAGGTTAAGTGACCTAGAAATGTGTTAAGTGATCTAAAAAATGGTTAAGTGACCTAGATGATGAAAGTATAAATAAGATAGCAATGGTCTCTTGTAGATCATCCTTTTGTGGATCAATGGAGAGCTTCTTGTGAGAATATCTTTTGGAGTATTGATGGAGAGCTTCTTGTGAGAGCTGCTTGAGCATTTTTGGTGTGGAACACTTGAGAATATTAAATATATATATGTGTCTGAGGTTACCAAGGATATATAATCTGAAATTCTGAGGAAAGGTGAATAAAATAAGGAAGAAATGCAAGGAAGGATAAATTCTTTTGATGGTGCTTTCTAAGGTATGTTATTTACACGTCATTTCACCATTTTCGCTATAACTTTTTTTCTATAATGATTCAGACTGTGAAATTTCTATTCCATTGAGAATACATACCCAAGTATATGTGGTAAATGTTTTATCTGGTGGGTCATTTTATTTTTGGAGTTACACTCCGTGGAAAATAGAGTTTGTGGCTAGTCCTGAAACTAATAAAAAACATGTGTTTCGGGTAAAAACGTCATAACTTCTTCATAACAGATAAAAATTCAGTGAGACCAAATGTGTTGGTTAGGGTATAGTATTTAGTATGTTTTTTAGCAGTTTCAGATCAATTCAATTAATATTTTGTGTGGGCCACGCTCTACAAGGTCTCTCTCTAGAATAAGCTAAAATTCAGAAAGGTATGCCATTTTTGCTATAATTCCTTTTCTGAGAGGTTCCAAGTAGTTCCACCTGGAGGAATTTCATAAAACACACTGAAGAACATTGTTTATCAGTTTCAGATATTTATTCATTACAGGTACAAAGTTATGATTATTTCAAGTTGGTGTTGTTGACTAATCCAAAACTAGTCATGGTTGAGACAAGCAGTTGATGAGTTGGCACATACATGAGGTGTATATTTGATGATGTTGGTACATATTGATGATTAATTGTTTATGAGTATTTGACACATGATTGGTATATACTTGGTACATGGTTGGATGCACTTGTTTATGGTACAAGTTGATTACAGGTTGTTTGGCACAGGTTGGTGCATGGTTGATGCACTTGTTTATGTTGACAAATTGATATATATTGAGGTTTGTTGCCTCGTCTCAGTTGGTGTTGAGAATGTAAGCCGAGGCTTGCATATAGATCTAGTTCTCTTGTAGAGTTGTACTCTATTCAGTTGTTGTTGAAAAACCCCCAGATTGAAGTCCATAATTAAAATAAAAATTGTACATACATCTTGTGTTCTTTGTGTTCCTTGTGGAGATGATTTGTTGATGATATGTTGCAGATATATGTTTCTGATATGTATTCACATGTAACTAATTATAAATGACAACAATGAGTAATGAGCAAATGTTGAAAGTTAACTAAGGAGTTTTTGTGTAAGAGGGAAGTTTTGGGAAAAAGATCCCCACACTCATTCACCCCCCCCTCTAAGTGTGGTAGGTGTGTCCAACAATGTTAGATCTAGGATATGATGTTAACTTATTTCCTAAAAATACTTGGGAATATTTAGGGAAACCACAATTGACATATTCCTTAATCCAATTGAGAATGGCCAATTAGTATTTTATTTTCTCAATAGGAAGGCTATAGAATGTGGAGATAGATGTTGCAGGAGTAAAGAATGTAGTTGATTTTGAGGTGATCAAAATCATGGGGGTTAAGCACCATTATCCCGCACTACTTGGTATTGATTGGGATTATGATAATTATGTTGGTATTGACCTGCAGAGGGATACTATGACATTTGAAGTAGACAAAATAAAGGTAGTTCAACCTTTGGATCCATATGTAGGCCCTCGATACACAGAGCCAATAGGCAACAATATGGAATTAGAGGATCTAGATCAGCTATACACCGTAACAAAAGGAACGAGATAAGACTACATCAATCCTACGACCAATGGATCAATAAGTTGGAGGAGCATACCATCGACAGATGGAGATTTAGAACTAGCATTTGACAGTTGGTAACAAGGTGCATATGAAATATTTTCAAGACGATGCACAATGGTTAGAGAAACGAGATGGGATGGAACATAGGTCAGAGAATAGCTGACATACAATGGTACCTCAGACCTTGGTAGTTTTTTGGTTATCATGGAAGAAAAGATAGCAAAAGATCAAAGGATCGTAGTTCTGGACTTAGCCCTGGAAGACACCCCTTCCAGGTGGTGGGCTAGTCACAAGGAAGTAATTAGGAATTGGGAGGATGTGAAGTGTGATATCCAGTTTTGATTTCAAGATATGGAGAAATTGAAATTAGAGATGAAAATGTATTTTCAAGTCGCACAAACTGTTCGATGGACAATCTGATCCTAAAACACATATCGAACAATGCTTAAGACAATGGAAAGTTGCAGAAGTACCATCTCACTTGTGGGTTCTAGTATTTCCCCATTCGCTAGGTCTGATATCGAAAGCCTGGTACATCCATGAAGAGACCAAAAGGCAAACCAAYAGTTGGAAAACTTGAGCAGACCAATTTTGCAAGGACTTCTCTTTTACAAGTAAGAACCCTGAGCTTACGATAGTCCTGCAAAAAATTAAAGAAATGATTTTTGATGATGTTTATAAACGGAAATTAGACCTAGTAGTATGTGCCAAGAATGGTCAAGTTCTTTGGTCTAACCTTCACTTATACATGGACAAGAAACCCATAGAATGCTACAAAATCGAGAAGGATTTGAAAAACCCTAATGATTTAGAATAACTAAGAAATTTATCCATTGAGGAAACAAAAGGAAGTAGAGAAATCCAGAACATGCTACCTAGTTAGAATGATAGCTCTTATAACCACCCAATGAAGTTGTGAAAATTCAACATAGGAACTACCAAGCAACCCAAGATAGTTGTTGTAGGAGATTAATGGGATGGGAAAACTACACAAGAAATACATAGCTTGTTGCAGGAGTATGAGGACTTATTTCCAAAGACATTTTCAGAAGTAAAAGGGATAAAAGGAGTTATGGGAGAGATGAAAATTGAACTAAAACTAGGATCAAAACCTGTAAGGCATAGACCATATCATCTTAACCCCAGGCTGAAAGAGAAGGTTAAAAGGGAAATAGATAAGATGCTTGAGGCTGGACTGATTTTTCCAGTTGAAGAAGCAGAGTGGGTTAGACCCATAGTCATCCAGAGAAAGAAATGTACATAGGACATTAGGGTATGTGTAGACTAAAAAATACTTAACTATGCCTATGTGCATGACCCTTTTCCCACACCTTTTACTGACGAGGTGCTAGAACAAGTTGCGAGGAAATAGTCTTACTCATTTACAGATGGATTTTCGGGCTATCGCCAAGTGAGAATTACCGAAGAAGACAAAACGAAGACCATATTCATAATAGAATGGGGGTCATTTGCATATAATGTGATTCCCTTCGGTCTAAAGAATGCCCCTACAGTTTTTTCCTGGATTGTGATAGCAGCCTTCTGAGAATTCATTCATAAATTTATTGAAGTTTATATGGATGCCTGGATGGTGTACAATATTTTGAAAGAACACATAGCGCTACTAAGGTTGATGTTTGATTGGTGTAGGGAGCTGCAAATATCTTTAAACCTTAGAAAGTGTATCTTCTCTGTGCCACATGCAAATCTATTAGGCCACATAGTATGCCGAGAAGGAGTGTTGGTAGACCTACCCAAAGTTGCGGTCATTTTCAATACACCAGCTCCTACGAGCGCTAAGTAGTTATGCTCAACGCTGGGGCACACATGGAACTATCGCAAGTTCATTAGAAGGTATGCGACTATTATTACACCCATAGAAAATCTACTCAAGAAGTCTGAATTGTTCAAGTGAACATCGGAGTGTGATTGAGCGTTTGACATCCCAAAGGAAAAGCTCAACACAACACCTATTTTGATATTTCCAAATTGGGAAAAGGAATTTGATGTACACGTGGATGCATCATGTATTTCCCTGGGATCCATATTAGCGCAACTAGGAGGTGGAAATACAGACCATCCCATCTATTTTTCTAGCATGAAGCTATCTCAATATTAATGGAACTATACAACCACATAAAGGGAGGGGTTGGATATGATTTATGATTTACATAATTTTAGACATCACTTGTTAGGATATCATTTAAAATTCTTTACTGATCATTCTGTGTTAAAGTATCTAGTTCAAAATCCTATCTTGGAAGGAAGAATTTGTCGATGGTTGTTACTATTTCAGGAATTTTCATTCGAGGTGATTATCAAACCTAAAAGATGCAACGTGGGTCTCGATCATTTTTCCAAATTGGATTCAGGAGAGAGTGGCAGAGAAATTGATGATAAAATCCTAGATGTAGACTTGTTCTGAGTTGAGGCAGTACTAGAATACCTAGAAGACATAGAAGTTTTCTTGAGTACAGGGGCTTGCCCAAAAACATACTCCACAACTCAGAAACGCTATATGGTGGTTTGAGAAATAGACTATCAATTAATCATGGGGAAATTTTATAATTTGGGCCTAGACAGTATCCTCACGAGGTGCATTTTGGAGCATGAAAGATAGGATATCCTCTGGGAGTGCCACAAGGGAGTTTTGGGATGCCATGTCAGAGGAATGGCCACTGCGCAGAAATTCCTCCAAGCTGGATTATGGTGGGCCACATTATTCAAATATGTGAAGGAGTATGCTAGATATTGCAATGTTTTCCAGAGATTAGGTAATCCATCAAGACAAGACAAATTGCATCTTCAACCAGTTCGAGCTCTGCAAGCATTTGAGAAGTGGGAGATTTATTTTATTGGACCAATCAACCCCATGGCTAAGAACTCAAAGGCTAGGTATATTATCACCGCAACTGATTACCTGAAACGATGGGCAAAGTTAGAAACTATTCATGCTTGTTTGATTGATACCGCTGCTAGGTTTATCTTTGAAAAAATTATCACTCAGTTTGGATTTCCTAGGAGTATGACTAGTGATCAAGGTGGTCATTTTATTAGTAGTATAATAGAGAATCTTACAACAAAGTTTTTAATTCAACATCATAAAAGTATCCCATACCATACAAAATCCAATGGAATAATGGAGGCATTTAACAAGATTATGGAAAGAGGTTTGACGAATGTTTGTTGTGCAAATAGGGAAGATTGGGATGACAGAGTCCCAACAATTTGATGGGCTTACAAAAAGACCATGAAGAATATCCACAAGTATACTCCATTTTATCTAGTCTATGGGAAAGAGGCTATGGTACCTACATAATTCATTACCCCTAGTCTCTACATCGCACAATTTACACATATGTCAAAGGATGAATCAATTGCGCAGAGGGTTATGGAGTTGAAAGAACTTGATGAGAATATGTTTTTAGCATAATTTCATCAATCAATTGAGAAATCCAGGTAGAAGGCTTGGCACGACAGGAATATTAAGGCCAAAACATTTGCGCAAGGAAATAAGGTCCTACTTTATGACAGTCGATACTAGAAGCATCTAGGCAAGTTGCGCATGCATTGGTTGGGACCATTTATAGTTACGGAGATCCGACACTCTGGAGCAGTCAGACTAGCACAACTGGATGGTATAATTCGACTAGGATGGGTGAATGGTGCTAGTCTGAAAACTTATATCTCTCAAGACTGAGCTAAAGGACTGTTTCTCTAGTCCAAAGGAGCATGTATAGTAGTTAGATTTAAATTTCTGCAATTTCTTTAAATTCAGTTAGTAAAGTCGGGGATGCACTACCTTCTACCTGTGAATATCTTGAAGAAAAAGGGATAGGAAGTAGGGGTAGTACTTAGATCGATCCTAGAGGATCAAAAGAAATATTCTCCAATGTATACGGCCTCAGAGGAAGAGGAAGAAGAGACACAACCACTATAATGCAAGAAGAGGACATTGCCCATGTTCCCGCAACTCTGGAGCAATATATGCTAACAGGTAAATATGTCAATGAAATCCTTAACACAACTTTCATTGGAGACCCTTTAGTCAAGAAAACCAGGACAAGGCTCTCCTTGGTGAAGATCCTGAATCCTCAAGCAATCTCATCTACCATACCTCATACTCGAGCAACCACTTGAGCGACCCAAACTTTCATTGAAATTTAGGATGACCCTGAGCCTGATACCACTGCTTCCACCACCATCATCACTGAAAAACCCCCATCACCCCCACAACCCCAATCACCACCGTAAGAAACGACCATTCAACCCCAAACAATTGAACTTGAACCCATTCAGTTGGATTCCCCCGAACTACTCGAGAAGATACCAGAACTCATTGGCCTAACCCCTGAAGTCCTGAGTTAGTCAATTATTCCATTTGTGTTGGTCCAGGACACTCCTCCTTCATCGAAGATTAAAATTGTGCCAATGCCGCAAGTCCTAAGCCCTCAACTCCCTCTCCCAACAATCAATGTTGAGAGTTCCATCCAAAGAAGTGGAACCACAAAAATCGTGGTCCAGAAAGAGGTAGAAGTACCAGAGGTTTACAAGGAACTTGAATTGACATCAGGACAGAGTGCAACTTCATTGCAAGAATGACTAGAGTTTTTCTCCAGAACCCATAGTAGTTCACAGATATGGTGCAATTATGCTTGACAAAAATAGATATGCTCCCATTCCTTCTATCAACGATGAGGATGAGACTTGTGCAACAACTGCAAGGTCCATCTACAGGGGAGTAAGAGTTGGATGCACCGTCATAACACTCAACGACCAATGGACTCTCACTGCAGGTTTGAGTACCCAGGGAGGCCACTACTTCTTCTGGTGACCTCTCTCAATGGCCATCAATGCAACTAATTTAGATGATCAGAGCTTCAACTGATCAACTAGAGTAGAGAATCTAGCAGGAAGAATGAGAAGCAGAGTTTTGCAAGGAGGAAGCACTCATTGCGCAAGCACACTGTACGAAGGAGGAGTATGCAAAGATCCAGGTGGACAAAAAAATGGAAAAGGTCCAGGAAAATCTTGCATAAGCCTAGCCAATAATCCGAAGGACAACACCCCAACTGTCTGAATCTAGTGCAATAGGAGATTTGGTGCAGCAGATTGAGCTACTTGAGGTAGCATGGTCGAATATGACCATTCGCACTGAGAACCTTGAAGCACAATTATGGGAGAGTAAAAAAGAAGCATAAAAACAACCCCAAACGCTTCAAGAACAAATGGAAATAGTTGTGCTTGGAGAGAATAACACAAGAGAAACCTTGCAAAAGACAACTACAAAATGCGTAAGGATTTTTTGGGAAGTTAGTGACTGAATGGGTATGATTTCAGGGTGCAACGAGATTATGGAGGATTTTTTCACGAAGTTATCATCACTTAACGAGGAATTTTCCATGACCATGGATCCATTGGAACAATAGGAAACATTTGACCAGATCCAACAAGCAGACAATGAGATGAATGCTCTATTTGAAGCACAGTCAATAGCTAAGAAAGAGCTACGATCGACCTGGCGTTCAAACAACCTATATGCAGATGCATTAGGTATATGATACAACTGACTCAGAGTGGAAATCCCTGTTCACGTCCAAGCCTAAGAGATTCATTATAGATGTAACTCAACAGTTCATGGATGAAGCTTCACTCCTCTCCAGGAAGTGGTAGGAAAAGTTTTTCAATTTCCAAGGGGTAAAGAAGAGATCCCTGGAATTGGTCCCAAAGTTTGGCCCTTCGTTTGAAGAGGCGAAAAATGAAATAACTCATGAAGAATCTGGGAGAAAAGCAGAGAAAAAATAAAAAGGAAAGAAACAAGCCAAACAAGAACCACATAAGAACCAAGGACTTGACTCGAGTACGAGTCAAGGATTGTGGTTGGAGCCTGTTGGGACCTTCATTTTGTTGTTAGAAGTTGCGTAAGGAATGATGCAGTTCCAATTTTGGTCAAAAAGAAGTTGCGCAAGTCACAGAGGAGCGGGACAACAAAACAAATAAAGAAACCGAAAATGGTTGGAAGGAAGGACAATGCAACACCAACATGGAGAAAGAATTTACAACAGAACAAGAACAAGAAAGCATGCGAAGTCTCAAACCTAAAAATCCCAACTGGCTTACATATATAGGATGGATATGATTGTAAAGGGTTGATTTGCTGATTGTTGATTTGTTGAGTGTTCAGATAGTTTTTTAGAGGGTTGTTGGAATGAGTTCGAGTTCCGTGTTATTTTCCATTTTGGGGTAAATGTTAGATAGATTTCTAAGAGTCTAGGTTCTTGGAACCAGACCAAGGATGTAACATAGTCATGTGTTGTTGTAATGTTGGAAGAGAAAAGGTTTGGGTTAACCTCGTCTCTCAGTAATAGAGTCTTGTTGTTAATTTCTGGCATGACTGAGCTATGTTTGTATCTAAGTAGAATTATGTAATTGAGAATAACTATATGAAGTTAATATAAAGAGAGACCCAATTTTTGAAATTATTGTGTCAGTTTAGCTTCAGATTATCTTGAATGTTGTTTCATATTATCTTTTTGTCAGATCTGATTAATGGGATATTGTTTCTTTATGAATGCAACAAAACTCTGTTTTCTTTAACCCGAGTTAGAAATGTTCACATAGTTCCGGGTTTAATCTGTCTTGCACAAGACTACAAAGATCCTAAGAATATATGGATTTTTCTAATCATTCTTCTTACCCTTCCCTATTTTCCTTGTCTTGGTTGCACTTCGGGTGAGACTTCTTCCTTTCAAGGAAGATGAAACTGCTAGCGCTCTAGACTACATCGGTACCTTTTGTTGGTAACCTGAGAAGGACCCTGGTCTGATCAATTCCGTGCCAACATAATCTAATTTTCTGTACGCACACACATGAATTCCAGGCTCATGATGCACACAGGTTACTTTCCAGCACACCCAACCATTCAATTCTTGCCTCATAGACTCATGATCAATTTAAAAAGATAACTTAATAGGAAAACCTAACAATTACTGTCATACTTATGCACACCTATAATAATAAATGAAAACACTACCTTACATGTGCAAGCATTATTAAACAATAACAACAATTACTTATATGAGATAACATACAATAATTAACCCATGTCAAACATAGATAAATAAACACACAATAAACAAGACAATTACTTAAAGAACACTTGTGTTTTATGAAAATCACCAACTGCACACATAACATCCATAGAATCTTTTTCTCATAATATTTTAGCAATAGGTCACCCCCGAGTTGGGGATTAACTCCACCAGGGAAAAAAGGGTTCCTAGCGACAACCTAAGGTATGGATCTCAACAAAATTTCTCAATCTGAGGTGCCCGCCACTGCAACTAGTACAAAGTCCCTCATTCCCCACATACCTATTGTTGGAACACACACAATTCTGAACTTTTGAGCTTTATATTTTTCACCTCATGAAAATAAAATTTTACCCAAAAAAAGCAGAAACTTGGAAAATGGATTTTTAATTTTAAATCAAATTCATTGTTGGTTAGTAAATAATAAGGCGTGCACGATATCTGCCGTATATGAGTTTCCCCTTTTGATCGAATGATCCTAATAACCTTCGGAGTTTTGGAGCCCCCTGAGTTTTAAATTTTAAAATCTCTAACAGTTGCTTCAGAGCTCTGCACTTCGGATGTTTCAATAATTCTAGAAAATAAAAACTCCGAAACCCAAAGGTAGCTGCTCACGACTTTTCCTAAACCATTTAAATATGCAAGGCATAGAATAAGTGTAACTTTTGAGTCTTTCCTAAGTTGACACGAGGCACCCGATTTTGACATTTTCATTGGAGGATTCACACATTTCCAAATAACACGTGGCACCTCTCTTTTCTAGACACGTCATCTAGAATGACATAATCTGTACCATGTCATTACGGGAGATGATCCTTCGGGAATTTAACAAAGAGTGAATTCACGAATCACCGAAGTATCAAAATGATGAAGTATTGAACATTTCAAAAATTAAAAGGGTAAATTAAATGTTTCAATAACCAAGTTAGTAATGATCAAGAGTTAATTAATGACTCTGCATTTTGGATTTCGAGACGTTTCCGCTGTATTATATTCTAAAATTTTCGAAGTCCAAACTTTCGAAATACTTAAAATTAAGTGCAATTGATTAAGACTTGAGATCAGTTACTAGATAATTAATTGCTTCACAGTTTCAAGTTTCGGGAAGTTCCTCTTGAGATACATTAAAATCCCCCGAAGTCTGAACTCCCGAAACACTCGAAGTTAACGCAAATTTTGAAACACAATTATTTAAGGTTTTAAAACTGATTATCTAGAGATTAACTTTTCTGCGTATTCGGGATTCAGGAGGTTCCCACTTTGTCACATCTAAAACTCCTGAACATGAACCGTCAAAGTATTGATGGCATTTATGACTAATTAAGGATAATGATTCAAATGAGGATTGTGGATCACCAGGTAGACATCTCCATTAACGTTAATAAATTCTTTGTTAGTGAGGTTATACGAAGATCAATGAATCTTGTTTGAATAAAAGAACTTCAATTTCAAATTTATTTTCACCTTTCACAATTAGCAGTTTTATCTATTGAAAAACTCATGGATTTTATCTACAAGAGGTAACCTCACTCCGTTTCCTTAGAGATTATGGCACCACGGAAAATGGGAAAAAATCCTGATGCAGTAGGCGAAGATTTGAACCCGAATGAACGCATTTTGTCGAACACCACTCCACGAGCCACAAATACTGTTAAAACTTGGACACATGTTTTTGAGATCCTGGAGCGTGAAATCATCTACTGTCCATAGGACTCCGCCGAAGAAAAATATGACTCTTTTGCATCTAATCTTACACACATAGTGCAGTGGGAGCTACACAAGATAGTTGCACGGCCAAGAATCATGCCTTACAATGATATGATAAGCTGGGCTTTGGAGCATGTCGATGTCGATACCAGAAGCATCATCAACCATTAGCAGTCAACTCTTTTCGACCAGAACATCTGCAAGTAATGTATAAAATCTCTCCTAATCCTAAATATAATTACAATGCCGCATTCATTATAGAGTTCGAGCAAAAGGAATGCGTCCAATACGCCAGTAATGGTCATGATATAATCAGGACCTGGTGGGGACACCCAAAGAAATTTAGAACCAACGCTCATGGTATGTATGCCACATCATCTTTAGATGATAATATGGTGTATGTATCCATGATGATTTGTCATGTGTTTGGGAAGAATATCCCTACACATTTCTCGGTGGAATGAGTATCCATCATGAATGAGGTAGCAGAGGGTTACACTTTCAATTGGGCCAAAATGATGTCGAATAATTTGGCCAAGGTAATTGCTGATTATAAAACAATGAAATCAAAAGGACAACCTGCCTCCTTTTACATGTCGATGTATATCATGGACGCCATATGTTTCATGACACCTTTCCCCTTGATGAACTGGAATTGGACTTCGACCAGTTATGAAACTATTCATTTTTACCATTCTAAGCTATGGGAAGAGAAAGCCAAGGATTTATTTTATGAAATCTGTCACAATGTGGTAGTGCATGTTCATATAGCCCTTTATGGTCACCCACCTCCCTAGATTTTAGAGAAGATTATGGGAAACCTGGGCAAGCTCACAGATTGGTTCATTGAGGAGAATATCTCCCACATCAGAGTTTTTGGTTTCTCGGTTCCTCCTCATTCTCTCCCACGATTTTTACTCAGCAGGTTGGTGTGCAGAGAAGTGGCATACCAGAAAGTGATAGGAGACATCAACAAGGAGCTGAAGGAAACTCAGAAAAATGTTTGGTCGACTATCCCTATTCAAGTTGGCATGTTTTCATTATTGGATTTCAGTCACTCCAAAGTTGAGGCTGTGGCCTTGGAGGATGTCAAATTGGTTGACATTGAGTTCAAGAGACATGATCCACATAATATAGTGGAAAACCACCTATCCCAGTTCAACATGAAGCGATATATGCACAATAACTCCTTGTATGACGAAATATTTATGGGAGTTAGATCTTATGAGGAAACTCAAGACATATTCCAAACCCTGCCCTTGGAACAACAAGCTGGTTTTCTCAACTTTCAAAAACACAGGAGAAATAGTCTACCAAAGGTAGCACAAGGAAAGTCAATAGCCACTCTCCCTTCAAAGGAAGCTATGCCTATAGGTTCTGAATGATGTCACTATGATAAGAACAGAGTTGAGGGAAATCAAAGAGCTCGGAGGTGTTAACACAAGAATTAAAAGCATCATTGTCAGGCCAACTAGGCCCCTAGGCACTCGCTCAACTCGAAGCTTTCCTAAAGTAGGGACAAGTGTGCCTCCTTCGACACCAACTACTCAGTTTGTCACCTCAAATACAACATAGCAACAAAAATCTACATAGATTACTACTCCCATCACATCTCTAACCCCTCCACAAACCAGCTTCAAAAATCCTAATTCCTAACTTGTTTTTGTAGGTGATCTTAGCCCCATCTTGCTCAAAGAGATGCCTCCTTTAGATTTCGTTTTTAGTAAGAAACGAAAAGCCATCATGAAAAGGGAATCTCACCAAAAATATGGAGTATAATTAAAAGGAAGAGAATGGTGTATGACAGGAATGACCAAGATGATCCATAATTTGCAAGGGAAGTTGCAGGTTCATTAGGTTCTTTGCCACTACCAATAAGTGGTCTATGGACAAGTTGACCGAACTGTAAGTTTTAAACCTGCGAAGTAAAGCAATGCATATAGATTCTTAAGAAAAACATAAATTAATCAAATGACTCATTCACATAGTACACATAGATGTATATCGGAAACCCTCAACCAGGGAAAACCTTTCTTATTTCATTATATCGAATTTCACCATTCACCATACAATATATACAATGTTTTTAGGTATTCCATAGATACCAAAACCCTAATCCCTTAATCCGAGATTAGTTTAGAAAACCGCTAAAAATAGAAAAATACGCTAAAAATAGCAAAAAACCACCCAAAAAACTACTAGAGGGATCGTCAGACGCAATTGTCGAATCTGACGCATCCACACACACACATGCAAAGAATATAACATATACACAACATGAACAACTATGACATAATTTCATATTGGTAGAACACTTGCAAAACCAGATATATACCGTGGAACAGACTATCCGAAACATAATGAACTAGGATTTTGAGCAAATCAGGGATAGTTCTTAGCAACAAATCAAACAGCTTCAGGATAACCTCAATCTATTCCACCATAATTCGCAAATTAGCCAAATTATGGTCACTCAGCGTGATGAGTTGATAGAACAACTGCAAGACAAATTGAACCTAACCGAAGGTACGTCGATAAACATCCCGACCTTCCAAATTCAAGCGATGATGTTGGCACAAGGGCATACCCATGGTTCAACGCTACAACAATGCACCAACAAAACCCTAACTATGGACCCTTTTGGAAACACCTGCGAAGTAGATCCCTCTTCCTTGCATTACAACACTAAGCCTCCTATTGTATCGCACGGGGACTTGCACTCATCTCTGCAAGTCTTACATAGAATGCACAAAGCCTTGATGACACAGATCCAACTCTTGGCACTTAGCCTACATCACATAGATATATCATCCACTACTTCTCTATATGGCCTAGACATCTATATATACATACAAAATAGGCCTAAACATGGGTAAACCCATGGGCTGACATCCCCTTCCCGTTACATATTCCCAAAAACCCAAAAAGGAGGTCGAGATCCCTTGATATCCGCTTTGTCTTGCGCTCCTCCTTCGATAGGCTGTTGAAGTTCCAAAATGGGTCATCGTGACCAAGAAATTCCCAAAACTTGGTTAAGGGCCAACAGGCCCCCAACACTCACCTATGACTCATCTCAAGTCATTCTCGTCTGAGCAATTCTGCCTCAAATGACTTGAGATTGGCTCAAGCTGCTCCGACTTGCTACTTCACTATGGCCTCTTGTTCAGTGAACTCCTGGATCATTGCATCATTCACTAGTCCTTCTAGGCATTGTTCTGTTGTGAGGATGACCTATTCTAGCTCCGCTCCTTGGCTCTCGACCTCTATAAACAATAGACATGCCTTATCTTGCACAGGTTGAAGTCGTTGAGTGACTTCCATCACTTTTATTTGAAGCATATGGATTTGCTGTTGAGATGTATGTTGTTCATGAGACCTCTTCATTTTGTCTACAGCTGACAGGGCCTTCAGCTACACCTGTAGTGTATCTGCATACTACTTCACTTCTTGGAGTTGCGACTCCAATGCCTGTAAATCGAGATTCTCAGTGAGGTTTTCATATGTTTGAGCACTCCTGTTACTCAACTTCTTGCACTCCAAGGCAAGAGATTTTAATCTTTCAATTGCACTATGGGCAGTGGCTTCCCTTTGGTCTCGTACATCTTGAGGTGTCTCAGGAACAGTGTGGAGCTCCAAGTCTTCTATGCGCTACTGAAGCTGCTATATTATATCTTCGAGTTGTGCCACCTTCTGTGGAACATGTTCTTCGACCATTACTTCAATGACTGTCACAGAGCAAGGTGCTCTGTGAACCATTCCCGTAACTTTGTGTTGCTCTGCGAGCAACTGTTCCTTTTCTTTATGTAGCTAGGATTTTTCTTTATCGAACCTCTCTTGCAGAGTAATCTTCTCACATTCGGTAGTACTATTCTTCTTTAGAAGGTCTTCATGTACTTGCACCAAAGCATGCGTGGCTTGCACTGTCTCCTCCTATGCTCATCGAAGGCGATCTTTGACTGTATTAGTGATCCAGTGGAGTTGATCTAGATCATCTCCTTTTTTTGGTGTTCCTGTTGATAGAGGCACAGTAGAAACTGCACGACTGGACTGTAGTGCCTGCTGCACTCCTTGAAGTTCAACCTTGATCCAACAGAACACCTCCTCCCGCTTAGATTCATGCTTCTCTGCTATCTCTAGTGAAGAATCTTTCAGTGTTGTGACGATGAAGTCAAAGTTGTCTGAAGTGAGGGTGGTCTCAAACTTAGTATTGGTTGCTTTCGATTTCTTCCTTGAGGAAGGTTTCAGAGGGGACACCTTCCTTTTCTTCGATGGGTCCTCCTCATCTTTAGGTAGTGTAACCTCAAATTTCTTCTATTCGACTTCTGTGCCATCTATCTCTTCATCATCACCTCCTTGCTCAGGTGTGATAGAAGAATTATTCACCGAGGTACTGTGGACATCTTGGGCTTCTTCATTTTTCTTGGTCTTGCTCGGTCCAGGTGTATCATGCGTTGCTTCTAGAATGTCTATATCAAATAGATTTGCGGGGTCCACTGGAACAAGGAGGTCTGCCGACCATTCCTTGGTAATCTCTTCTAAGTCTTCCTATCAACTTGTAGTATGACTGCAGCTATTGTTTATGCTCATCAACGCGCGTTGTGATATAGATGAAATGGTGGTTCACACTGAATTTCATGAAGGGTCTAAACCTATGGAGTGTGTTTGGGGTTATACGAGGCTTGGATTGGATAACAGTCTTCACCTGGGTGTAATAAGTGTCGAAGACGACATTTGATTTCCACTTCTTGTTCATGTCGCTGGAGTACCACATCGTACTGAACTTCGCAGTCAGTGGTTCAAAGGGATCGATGTCTGGGAAGGTCACACCTTCCGACATCTCCCATGCGATGAACGTGATTAATATGAGAATTCAACTAAAGTGGAAATCATATCCTTGGTCTTGCGCTTCCCTGAAGTCCAGTTCTAACTAGTTCACCAAGTACTTCTCCCAATTCATGTGTAGGCCCTCCACGCACTTCCCTGTGAGGTTGAATACAAATCTGGCTACTTGGGTGGGTTGGTTCTTGTGAACTAATTTCCCTGCGATTAGTTGACAAGATAGGCACACTGCATTGCTCTGGATAGAGGATACCTTGTAGCCTCACATGCCCTTCTCTACATCTCCATAAGTATCCTTTATCCTCTAGGTGAGAGCACGATCCGCAGTATTTTTGGGGTAGAAATTCTGTGGGTCGGGGCCTTGAATGCTTAGCCCTATGATTCGATTGATCAATATCGGATCCACTATGATGCGGTGGTTCAACCACAAATAACCTCCATGATATAAAGACATCAGTAATTTCACGCATGCGTTCACCTCCTGGTGTCACCCAAAGTGCAGAATCTTCATAACATTCAATAGGGTGGACTGTGCAAGGTTCTGGGTCCATGAATGAGGGGTAATCTTTGAGTTCTCTCCTTTTATTCTCGTAAGATACTTATGTGGGGCGATCATGTTGTAAACTTTCCTGTCACCGAGGTTGAAGTCGTTAAACTTCAATGTTGCGAGCTTATTCTGGTCAGCATGAACTGTGCGTACCTCTTTCGGAAGGTACGCAATGACCAACACATATTCAAAGTCTTTGGGCACACTATCTCAGTTTATTTCACCGCTCAGAGGTGGTAGATAGGCAGGTAGGATGCTCAGAATCATCTTAGCATTCACAATGTCATCCTTGTGCTTAGTTAACCTTTCACGGGATGGTTCAGCGCTGTGGGCAGTGGATGGATAGGCCGATAGTCCTCTCGTCGACGATGCTTGTATACCTGTAGACACTCCTCTTTCTAACATGACTCTCTCTATCATCAAGTTGAGGAGAACTTTTTTCACTGATTCTTCAACTTCGATGAGCTCGTCGGACATACGCACTCGGGATTAAAATTATCGGGGTCATGATGGACTTAGACACTGCACTGGAATAATAGAAAGGATGCAATGATCACTGTATGCAATTTGTTCAATCTACATGCATCAAATTCTTAGTTAGTAAAAGTGTTCTCCATGCATGGCATGAAGGGATAAGTAGGAAACATGGAAATGGTTCACGTGCAATGATTATGAGCCCCTATTAACTCTTGTTCAATCCATTATGGCACAGTCCAACAGTCTGATGATGAACCTTTATTGCTTTTCTGTTCATTCAGAGCGGAATTCAAATGGATATATCGGCCCCAACGACTATATTTCTTCGCTATGGAGAAGTGCCATTTGTCATTGTTCTGATATCCTGACGAAGCTCCAATTTTGCAAATTTTCTTTCTGCTAAGTTCCCTCTGGGATCTTCTATAACTTCCCAATCTTATCCCTCTTCTTACTTATCTTTCTAGCCTTCTTTCCAGTGATCTTCGTCTCAATAGTCTCTTTTCCATTTTGATTCTTATCGTCTTTTAACATAGTCACTGCACGCTATTGAGATTATTTCCTAGGATTCAGGGGTAATACCTCTTCTTTATCGAGAGTAAGTACTTTAGTCTTATGTGGGTCTCCTAATGTTCTTTCATCTTCGACATCAATGTTTCTAGTGACAACTAGCATCCATATGTTCTCCTGTTCTTCAATTAATTATGCAATCCTTCTAGCCATGAAATCTTTTAAGTCTTGTTTCTCCTGCTCCGAGGCTTCTTCTTCTTCCTTTTGTCTGGCTTGAGCTCTGTCAATACAAGGTTTTCCTATTAACATTGTAAACGGGGCGTTGTCTTCAATAAACTTAATAATCTCAAAATCTTTCTCTGTCAAAGTTCCATTAACTTTCATAGGTATCTGAGCGAGCTTCCCACATAAGTTTACCAGCTTTCCTCTGAATAGTCCTATTCCTCCTAATGAAGGGATCATTGTAGGACTTCCTATAGCTTCCCAAGTTCTTTCTTTCATGATATTCACGTGTGTGTCCTCATCTAGAAAACAGTCAATGTCGAAGTCCCCTATTCTTGCTTCAAGGCACTCCTTGTCTTTAAAAATCTCTGTTAGTCTAACATGTCGATGGTCATCCAAGGTGTCTTTCATCTGTAGTAATGCCTTCTCTGATTATTTCTAGGGTTCTTCTATAGCCTTAGTTTCTGGATCTGGCTTAGGTTTTTTTTGTCTTATGTTCATACTTTCAAGCTTAGCAATCATTCTAGGGAAATCCAACACTTCATGGTCCATAGCCTTACAACAAAGACAACTAGGTCTTCTTCCAGGGCATTCCTTAGCAATATGTCCTGGTCTTCTGCAACTATAACAGAGGGTCAATCCTCTCTTTATTTTAAATGATCCCCAACCTCTCCTATACTATGCACTAGGATCGTATGAGCTAACCTGCAACAATTTATTTCTAGGATCCTGCATCCATTTGTTAATCCAAACATCTTTTCTATGCATAGGTATAACATATCTTTCATGATTCTTATCAGATCTATTCATATCAAACCTTCTTTCATCTATTAGTGCCCTAGTTTTTAAGTTAGGATAGAATCTATCAATCATACCTATATCCATACTCTAGAAATGAAAATTTTCACTTATCTTACTTTTACAAAGCACAAAGCTTTTAGATCTAAAACTTTTTAACTATTCTTACCTTTATCGGAGCATAGAGCTTACAAATATTCCCTCTTCTAATTATAAATTATTTCTTTTACCTTTATTAGAGTGCCAAGCGTTCAGATCTTGCTTCTTTCCTTCAGATCTGATCTTCTTACTTTAGATGGAGCTTCTTTCTTTCATATCTGACCTTCTTTCTTTAGATCAGTCTTCTTTCTTTCAGATCTGACCTTCTTTCTTTAGATTGTTCTTCTTTCTTTCAGATATGACCTTCTTTCTTTAGAACAGAGCTTTATAAGTCAAGTAGAATACTACGCACTAGGTCAATAGATCTACGCAAAGAGATTTCACAGTTTTAGGATGGATCTTTGCACAAAGCTTCTTCTTTCTCAGTTCCCAGCAATCATAGTTTCAGATCCCAACAACGGAACCATTTGTTGGAACAGGGGCATACCCAGGGTTCAATTCTACAATTGTTACACCTCAATATTGCTCACTTCGACAAGTGTCGTAAGTGTCGCATGTTACTTACAACTTTCACAAGTGTCACAAGTTGCTCACAAGTGTCGCAAATATCGTTCAAACATACTTCCATAATGACGACACTAAGGAGGCACCTAAGACATCTCATACACTTGATTTGAAGGAGGAAAATGATTGACTGAAGTTAAAGAACTTTTATCACATGAGAAGATCTCTTAAACAAAGGTTTTGAGGGTGAGCGCTCCCCTAAATCAGCCTTAGGAGTGCTGGCGCTCCCCTATAAGGTCTCAGGGAGCGTTATAACGCCTGCCTGTCCCTCTGAAGGAGTGCTATCCATATTTGGAGCACTGGCTCCCCCCTCAAGCTTCCTAGGGAGTGCTATAGTGCTCTGATGCCCCTTTTGAGGGAGCATTGTCTAATCTGAGGCAGTAGTTGGCCCGTTGAGGAGAATAAGGGGAGGATCTCTCATGTTTAGAAAGCAGCTGCATTCAAATTCTTGGTTTTATCATAAGATCCATGATCTAAGGAGGGAATTCCTCAACTTGTTCTAAAGATAACTCAAGAGGTTAAGCTCCTCTTAACCTATATAAGCAGGCTCTATGGTGGTGAAAAAGGGGGAAGAATTGCTAGCATGAAACCTATGATCTCATAGGAAACACATAGTTAGTCAAAGGAGAGTGATCAGTAAAGCTTCCATGATCCAGGTTGTGGATCTTTCGAGCAAGGGTTAGACGAAGGGGACTTGACGAAGCTGTCACATTCGCATCTACAATTGTAAGTACTGCTGTCGTTATTCTCATTAATATGACATGCTTGGCCTGTTTCTTTATAGTTTGTGTCTGATATTACATGAACTTATCGTCGATAGATAGATCTGTTTTCAAGCTAACATCAATAGAGTAGGAAGTGGTCGTACTTTGTTTGTCTACAGGACTCAACAAGGAGCAAGAGTTTGGAGCTCGATTTGGAGCATGTAGGGACAAACATCGATAAAAAGGTACTGTTGTTCTCCTTCCTTCTCATGCATTAGTTTGTATGGATTTGAAAGGAAGTCAGTGTCCACGTTAAGCACTTTCTGTCTTAGAGTTAAGGTCTAGCTCTTTGAGGCAATCTACCTGTCCGCAGGGAGATTTTCCTACAACAGAAACTGGCGACTCCACTGGGGAGTCCTCAAATCGAAACTTCTTGTTTTGATTTCTCCTCATAGACCTTGTTTTACCCCTTGATTGTTTCAGACCTAGTTCACTCCTCTTTTGATTGTTTTCATGAGTTTATCAACTCCCTACCCCATCACACTCAGCCTGATTGTCGAAATTGAACTGCAATTTTTGAATTTTTGACACTTTTAAGATCTTTTTGACCCTGGCGCCTCTGTCCCTGTGTTAACATAGCGCCAGTGCTCCCTGAGTGATTTACACAGAGTGCTATAATGCTCCTTGTCTTTGACAACAGAGCGCCAACCCTCTTTTGGCCAATAAACCCCACATAATTGTTTTTTCAGGGTTTTGCCTCTGTGTTTCTCTTGCTGGGTCACCTTGTGAGTCAATCCTTCTTCCTTTCCAGCCTTGACATCTGTCTTATTTGAAGAAGAAACATCTTTCTATTTGGATTTTGTAGCCTTATTCACTATTGTTGTTGAGTTTTTTCTGTCATTTGGAGTTTGAAACCCATGCATTGTATTTCTCTCTTTTTCGACTGAGTAAAAAACTCTGGTGAAAGTCATCAAAGGCCTACAGATCTTTTCATTTGGTTTTGGTCAAGATCATTGTTCTTCAACATTTATTTTGGTGTGAAGTTTGATTTCTCTTTGATTGTTTCTTTTCTTTCACTTCTTGTTTTGATCACAATGAGAGGGTGTATTGTTTGTGTGATTCTTGCTTGTGTTGGTCTGATTTTCATTCATCCAAGAAGATAATTAGCAAGAC
>SNQJ01S0001924.1:84818-110260 GCA_010110895.2 Picea sitchensis | reverse complement strand
ACTTTGGGGGGCAATTTGTTATAACTCAATATTGCTCACTTCAACAAGTGTCGTAAGTGTCGCATGTTCCTTACAACTTTCGCAAGTGTTGCAAGGTGTTCACAAGTGTCGCAAATATCGTTCAAGCATACTACCATAATGATGACACTAAGGAGGCACATAAGACATCTCATACACTTGATTTGAAGGAGGAAAATGATTGACTGAAGTTAAAGAACTTTTATCACCTGAGAAGAGCTCTTAAACAAAGGTTTTGAGGGTGAGCGCTCCCCTAAATCAACCTTAGGAGCACTGGTGCTCCCCTATAAGGTATCAGGGAGCGTTATAACGCCTACCTGCCTCTCTGAAGGAGTGCTATCCATCTTTGGAGCGTTGGCGCCCCCCTCAAGCTTCCTAGGGAGCACTATAGCGCTCTGATGCCCCTTTTGAGGGAGCGTTGTCTAATCTGAGGCAGTAGTTGGCCCATTGAGGAGAATAAGGGGAGGATCTCTCAAGTTTAGAAAGCAGTTGCATTCGAATTCTTGGTTTCATTAGAAGATCCCTGATCTAATGAGGGAATTCTTCAACTTGTTCTAAAGATAACTCAGGAGGTTAAGATCCTCTTAACCTATATAAGCAGGCTCTATGGTGGTGAAAAAGGGGGAAGAATTGCTAGCATGAAACCTATTATCTCATAGGAAACACATAGTCAGTCAAAGGAGAGTGATCAGTAAAGCTGCCATGATCCAGGTTGTGGATCTTTCGAGAAAGGGTTAGACGAAGGGGACTTGACGAAGCTGTCGCATTCACATCTACGATTGTAAGTATTGTTGTCGTTATTCTCATTAATATGACATGCTTGGCCTGTTTCTTTCTAGTTTGTGTCTGATATTACATGAACTTATCGTCGATAGATAGATCTATTTTCAAGCTAACATCAATAGAGTAGGAATTGGTCGTACTTTGTTTGTCTAGAGGACTCAGCGAGGAGCAAGAGTTTGGAGCTGGATTTGGAGCGTGCAGTGACAAACATCGATAAAAAGGTACTGCTGTTCTCCTTCCTTCTCATGCATTAGTTTGTATGGATTTGAAAGGAAGTCAGTGTCCACGTTAAGCACTTTCTGTCTTAGAGTTAAGGTCTATCTCTTTGAAGCAATCTACCTGTCAGCAGGGAGATTTTCCTACAACAACAACAACGCACCAACAAAACCCTAACTACCGGCCCTTTCGGCAACACCTACGAAGCAGATGCAGTCTCACCCGAGGTAGAGGCAGGGGTGGTTGCAGGACTCAAGTGTCTACAAACTTAGCTAGGACACAAATATAACACTTTAAAAAAGCACTTAAGACCTTCGGTTTCTTAATATACAATTGTTATCTACTTCGCTGATAAAACAGAGCCTCACAATATTCACATTAACCTACTGTAACCAAGCACTTAGCATAGGTAAAAAAATACGATTAAGTACTAAACACAGGCATGTAGATCATATCTAGCATTCCCACATATAATAAGCACAAATCAATTATATCTATACAACTAGATCAAAGTACTTTAGCAAAAGAATACATAAACTCATTAAGACAAGCACAAAGCATCATAACATAGGATTTATGCGATTCACCCCTCTCCTGGGGCTACGTCCACCAACTCTTCTTCTTTATAGTCTTCAGTCAATCAGTTACAAGAACAGAGCCTCAAAACCCTTACTCCGCACAGGACAAAAGATCTGCGCAGCTCACTAGATCCCTCTTCCTTGCATTACAACACTAAGCCTCCTATCATATTGCATAGGGACATGCACTCAGCTCTGCAAGTCTTACACAGAATGCACAAAGCCTTGATCACACAGATCCAACTCTTGGCACTTATCTTACATCAGATAGATATATCATCCACTACTTCTCTATATGGCCTAGACATCTATATATACATACAAAATAGGCCTAAACATATGTAAACCCATGGGCCGACATCCCCTTGCCGTTACATATTCCCAAAAACCCAAAAAGGGGCCCAAAAAGGGGGTTGAGATCCCTTGATCTCCTCTTCGTCTTGCACTCCTCCTTCAACAGGCTGTTGAAGTTCCAAAATAGGTCATCATGACCAAGAAATTCCCAAAACTTGGTCAAGGGACAACACTTGGAAATAAATGAGAAGATGGAAGCTGCTCAACAAGACCTTTATTTGAAGGTAGATGCCATCCAAAAGTTCTATCAGGTAATAGAACTTTCTCTAAAGGACATTTATTTCAAGGAAAAAGAGGCCCGCTTAGCCTGATCTAAATTTGAGGAAGTCCTCATATTGATGCAGAAAGATAATGTCCCTGATTTTCCTCTTCTCTCTCATTCTAAACAATTAAGAGGTGAGATGGCCCTAAATGTATGGCAAACAATTCTGGAAGAGAGAAAAAGATTTGCTAGAGAGGTAGAAGAATCTTGTCTAAAAACGTTGTCATCATTAGACAAAAGGATGATTGATTTTGAGGGAAGTAATATCCCAAAAGCCCTGGGGAAAATTGGGATATAAATTAACCAACAGAATTCGATAAAGAGAAAAGAAGAAAATCTGGAAGCCATTGAAGAAATGAGCCAGATTGATCTTCTTAAAATCAATAAATGGCTAGTAAATCCAAGTTCACAGTTGCTGGCCTCAAATAGAAAGGAAATTATTCACTTTCGAGGTAAATGAAAAGATTGACCCCTCAAGGTTCATGGTGGCATTTTTGGATAGATTCATCCAATGTATTGAGCACAAGAAAGAAATTTTAGCTGGGAGCAAGTAATAAAACATGCACAGTGTCCTTTCCTTCTGCCCTCTCTACCTTTCACCTTCCAACAACCACTTATCTCGTCCAACCGCATTCTAACCTCCACTTATCCCCACTTCATCATCATACACTTGTTCCATCATCATTTTTTCCATAGATGGTTACTTTTCCCTGTGCCCATTATTCATTCCTTGGCGAGCCAATGCTATGTTATTCGTCCGATTATCCTCCCCCCATGATCCCGACTGTGATTCATTGTCTTGCTAAATATATCTGGAGAGACAGATGGAAATGAAATTAAACGACCTAGAAAGTATGCCAAATTATTAAGGTGGCCTTTTTGACATGTGTACTCAGACCAAAGGAATAAGGAAAAGCAACACTTATACCAACAAGCGAAGAGACATAGGAGAACGCCAACAAGAATCATCAAAATTTACACACTGTTGTTTTATTTAGATACATGCTATTTTTTATTAAATATTGTAAGAAGTCCAACCATTTTTGAGTTGTGACAGATTTTGTATAAGTACATAGATTCAATATCTATTCATGGTTGTTTCTTGCTGGATGTAATAGAGAAACTCTCTTTTTGAGTATTAATACAAGTGCAGACAAAGATTCTAATTTTCGTTCAATTTGAGTTAGGTGTTTCCTCTATGTTTCCATTTCCCCGAATTTATTTATGTAATTCCTTGAAAAGAAATTGATTTCAATTTAGTATTACAACTACTGTGATCATATCATATCATATCAACAATTCATTAGGTAAGCAATTTTTCCTCTATATTTACTGTGAGTAAAACAAGACCCACGATCAACGAGAATTACTACATTTCATATCTTGTTCAAGGGTTCATTCTCCACTTTTCTTCCACTAAAAATAAGGTGAGACTCATCTGCAATTGATTCCTAGATTTTTTTAACAGTTTTGTAACTCTTTTCCACACCATTTGATATTATAATTGTGACTTAGATAACGAAATACATCCTCTACACTGTCCTATTATTAATTTCATTTAAAGATCATTTCTCATAGAACTAAAGGTAGGAAAATCACTCATTTAAAACATTTTCTTTAAACACTTCTGATGCCTGACATTACTCTTTGAGCCTTAGGATTAATCTCAGGAACAACATCTTTTTGGCGCCGTTGTCGGGCACGAAGAAACAAAATAATTTTCCCTGGGAAAATGATAAGATAAATTTTGGTCTTTGATGGTGAACCAAGATTGAATACATAAGTATGGATTATTTTATTTTTCACCTGGTGACTCCACCATAGACAAAATTGGCATTCGGTCGAAGGAATACCAGGAAAAACCCAGACGAAAACCAAACTACACCAGTGTTAGATCCCAAAAAATTGTTGAAACCAAAAGGATATCTCAGACAAACTGCAACATCGATAGGTAAGGTATATCAACCCATAATTACAAAATCTAATGTTAAGGTTCCCATTGAAGAAATAACCCCTAAATAAATTTTTGAACAAATTCATTCTGTAGAGGCATCAACTAGTAAACCCGAGGTTAAAATCGAAACCCTAGAGGTAGTCATTCCCGAGACACAAGTTGAGATTGACCTGACACATACTTTTACTAGTGAGGAAAAATGGTTCCTTTCGATCCCCTCTGTCATTGACACTCTACTGATTCTTTCCTTTCCCGAAGTGAAGGTTTATGTTTCCCAAAACCCTGAAGAGTACTTTCTATACCCAGAATCATCCCTTATCGCCTCTCCTATATATACATCTGGTAAATTCGGGGATCCCAACTCAAGTTTCCCTTTTCCTCTTCATCTATATATTTCATCTCTTCACAATATTTTTCTTGAACTTCATTCACAACCCCCCAAAGTATTCAAAAGGTAAAATTCCCAGTCTTTCAATGTTTTTGAAAATCTCCTTATTAGCCCCCAAAGTGTGTCTCCTAGGCTTTCAATGGCTAGTGCTGGAGGTGCTGGTGTTGGTGGCGATGGAGGTGTAGGATATGGTGGACAAGGTCAACCCCCTAGAATACTTGTGAAGGTATATTCTAGATACGCTCCCTTGGTCCTCCCGATTGTCCTTCATGATTTTCTGAAAAATTACATGAAGAAGCTCTCTAAATTTAAGGGAGAGGTATATCTAACCGCAACAGAACACATAGCACTTTTGATCAGTTTGATGATACCCTTGGCATTTAACACGAGGACGTTTATTCAAGGATATTATTACATACCTTTGAAGGACAAGTGAGGACCAGGTTCATAGGACTCCCAATAGGTTCCATACGATCATATGATGACCTAGAAAATTCCTTCCTAAGACAGTGGGGCGAGAAAAATGGCCATCTTTATTATTTAATCAAATTCAAGGATTTAAGAAAGAAGACTTATGAATCAGTCCTTGAATTTATCTAGAGGTTCAATAAAATGTATCACAAAATCCCAGCCGAAGTCAAACCTTCTCAACTAGCTATGAAAGTAACTTTTGCAGTGGCTTTTGATTCTGACTTCACTCTACTTCTAAGAGAAAGGAGATATGCCACTTTATCAGGAATGCAAATTGAATCCAATATGATGGCATCTGGGAAATAAAAAACTAAGGTCGATATGGGAACTAGAGAACCTAGGTGTTTCAAAGAACAGACATGACCCTCTGGATCTGGTAAATCCGTAGAAGAGAAAATGGATGAGATGGCCAAAATTATTAAATATTTATCAAACAAAATTTCCAGGATGGAATTAGATCAAGACAAACCTGATCCATACATTAGGAATCAGTTCAGGAGAAACCCTAACCCTCATATACAACAAGTACAAGTAAAAAATAAAGATCAAAATATCCAAGCTCCATTTAAAACTGAAAATTTCATGTAGAGGGATGAAATGCAAGATTATGAGGAGTTAGAAGAGGATCTAAACAACCTTAGCAATGATGATATTGAGCCACACTCAACCAGGAAGGATTATGAGAAATATTTAGACCTGGAATCCATGTTTAATAATGAGGAAAACATCAACAATATGGGAGATTCTACGTATCAAGGTCTCGCCAAATCATTAATGGTCAAACTCCAACATAAGTATGATTTAAGGCCCAGAGAGAAAAATTCTACAAATGTTCCACCAAAAAATATTTTATCATGAAGTAAAGTGAATGAGGTTGCAGTTTGAAAACCATCAACTAGAACACAAGCTGCCCGAACAAAGCAAGATGAAACAAAAATGATGCAAACTAAGAAGCCATAAAATACCGAAGCAGAAGTTCAAACTAGGGAAACTGAGAAGACAATTGGAGGTTTCAATTTAGAAAATGAACTTAATAAAATTAAAATCCCAATGCCTCTGGTTGAACTTGCAAAAAACATGATTTATAAAAAGAAAATCGCTAGAGCGATAAATTTTTCGGATGTTGAATGTCAATCAGACGTTATTAATATGCAGGACGAAAGACCTACGATCATGTTCAGTCTACACATTGAAAACAATAAGGATTTTGTTGCTCCATTCCATATTACACTAACTGTGCACGATCATTTACTCCACAATTGCATGTTAGATTATGGGGCCTCTCACAATTTAATGCCAAAAATTATCATGGAAAAGTTGGGCCTCGAAATTACCATACCTTATCAAGACTTGTACTCATTTGATTCTAGAAAGGTTAAGTGTCTCAACATGATTAAATATTTGTTAGTACATCTTACTCAGATCCCTGTGAAAATTATCCTTATGGATGTGGTTGTTGCTGACGTCCCTTTCAATTACGACATGATTCTATCCAGGTCTTGGGTGCCAAATTAGGAGGATTATTTCAATTGTACATGACTTACACTACAATCCCAATTTTTGGTGGGAAATTCACGCGACTGTACAAAGAAACTAGACTGGCGTATACTGTAAGTGACCCTCAAAACCCAAATAATTACCCAGTCTATGTTGTTGACCAGGACTTAGGAAATTGTATATTATCTATAGATGATTATTTTGAGGAATGTACAAAAGAAAAAAAGAAAAAAATAGAAACGAAAAATAAAATGTAAATGCTAGAGAAGGAATGTGGAACATGTTCTTCAATGGTGCCTCATCCTGCAAATGAGCAGGAATTGGAGTTTTAATCATGTAACTAGGTGACGAGTATGCTATTCCCTTTTATTATAGATTACAATGGGAGGTTGTTGGTATAGGGGTAGACCTAGGGTTCAACTCTAAAAACACACTAACAAACCCTAACTACTGGCCCTTCCGGCAACACCTATGAAGCAGATGAAGTCTCACCTGAAGTAGCAATAGGGGGCTTGCAGGACACATGTGTCTACTTATAGAGGAAATGCAAGATGATTCCATAATAACAATGCAAGATAATATAGATATTCTTAACAATATTATTCTTAACTTCGCTAAGTTAGTTATATATCTTATCTTCAGTAAGGAAAATAACAATGCAATCATAGTATAAAATATAGCGAATAACACAACATCAAACACATAGAAATACAAGATTTTACGTGGTTCACCCTCCCCCCGGGGCTACATCCACATAACTATGTTTATTGATAAAGTAGATGAAAATACACTATTCTATATGCACACTCAACTGCATATCCTTCTCTCTCTCCTCTTTATCTCCCCACCTTGCACACCCAGCCACAAAGTCAATCTTTGCACCCAGTTGAAGATCCAAAATAAAAGAATGTTGTAAGAAATCACAGTTTTACATCTCGAACCCTCTATCTATATCCCTCTCAACTCTTCTAGACCTCTATTTATCATTCCATGACTCTTAAAAACCATGGACAGAAGTCTAGGTGCCAAAACCCTAGGTATTAAAACCCTAGGTACCAAAACCCTAGGTCCACATAACCCACATTTTAAGGAATTCGCCGAACTGTTCTTCCTTCTTCTCTGTGAGGTGCTCCAAAGCACCCTATTAGTGTCTTCTTCCACTTGCTGACTTATCCATGATCTGTCCTCTTTGTTTCTTTGTCTTCCTTGATATTCTCTTTCGATGACTTTCTTTCCCTTACCTCGTTCCTTCTTTTATGATTCTTTAACCACTTTGACCCTTCCTTGGTTTGCGTGCCTTTCACGCACTTCATACTTTGTCTTTATTCTTCTTTAATCTTCGCTTCCTTCCTTAATACCTGAACAAGGGCCAACATGCCCCCAAAAATCACATGTGACTCATCCCAAGTCACTGCAGGGTGAAGCCTCTTTGTATAACTTCACCTATAGATTGCACAGAGCATCCTTTGTTTTCTTCTCTTTCCCTCCCTATCTTGTGCAAACTATATTTTCTATGTCTAGTACTTAATTTCAATTGCACCTAGTACCTATACCCCTCTTCCTTGATTTTACTGAGAGCTGCGAGGCAACTGGTTGTCATAATACAACTTCAACTGACTCCCATTTACTAAACCATCCTTCCATTCTCCATTAAGGGTCTTCAACCATGCAACTCCTCCTTCGGTAACATAGACAACCTCAAATGTACCAATCCAATGTGTCCTAAACTTTCCTATATGCTTCATGAACTTGTTTTCATATAAAAGTACCGAATATCCTTGTTTAAATGATTTCTTCTTGATATGTCGGTCATGGTAAGAATTTCTCATTCTTTTTGTACCTACTGATGAAATCTTGCAATGAATCTGTCTTCCTCTAGTTCCATCAATTGTGCGAGCCTATATTGAACAACACCAGTGTCATCCATACATGTAAATGCTACAATTCTTAAAATAGGAACCAAGTATTCCATAGGTACCACTGCTTCCAGGCCATAAAATAGCTTAAAGGGAGTCAACGTTGTTAACTTTTTGCAAGTAGTTCGATAAGCCCATAACACTACTGGAATTCTCAAATCCCAATCATCTTTGTTAACACTGCAAATCTTAGTCAGTGATGTCTCCAAGATCTTATTGAAGGATTCGACTATACCATTCACCTGTGGATGGTATGGTGTGCTCTTTTGATGGTGAACTTCGAACTCCTGAGTCAAGGCTTCAATATTTTTTTTAATGAAGTGTGTGCCTTTATCACTCATAAGGATCTTTGGGAATGAAAATCTTGTTATGATATCATCAAAGATGAACCACATCGTTGTAGTTGCACTACAGTCCTTAACTACTCTTTCTTCTTCCCATATGGTCAAATACTATGTAGTAGTGATAATGTATCGAGCTCTTGTGTGCTTTCCTGGTGGGTTGATAGGTCCCACAAAGTCAATAGCCCATTTCTCAAATTCCTGTAAAGTTAAATGAGGTTCTAAAGGCATATCATCCCTTCTGGATGGCTTCCCTACTCTTTGAAATACATCATAGGCTCTATAGTATTCCTTAGCATCCTTATCTAAAGTGGTCCACCAAAGGCCAACTCCGAGAACCTTCTGCACTGTTTCTTTCCCTGCATAATGTCCTCCTGCGATGCCTTCATGTGATTCTGCAAGAATCAATGGTCTTTCTGACTCCATAACACATATTCTTAAGATCTCATCTGGTCCCATATTATATAACTATCCAGCTATAAGTTGAAAATATGCAATGTGGACTACCAATTGTTTCTTTGGAATAATTGTATACTCGTGAGGTTCCATTCCTGTAGATAGGAACTGGTATATCTTAGCGAAGTGATCATCAACTTTTCTGATGGCCAACAATTGTGCATTTGGTACTATATCATCCAAACTGGTAGGTTCCTCGCCATGTTCTAACATGGATAAGTGGTCAAGTCCCTTATCCATTCTTCCTGGCTTGACCACGATCTCAAAGTCATACTCCTGGAATAACAATAACCATATTCATATTATTCCCCCCAACACTAGCTTGTTGACTAAGTACTTCAATGCAGAATGATCAATAAACATCTTAAAATTTCCTCCCAACAAGTAGTGTCTAAATTTCTGCAACGCATATACCATAGCTAAGCCTTCTCTTTCAGTGGTAGTATAATTCATTTCAGATGTAGAAATATTCTTGTTAGCAAAGGCTATAGGGTGGTCAATATCTCCTGCACCTGGCTATGCCAAAACTGCTCCTAATGCAATGGATGAAGCATCGACATGAACATGAAATTCCTTATTCCAATCTGGGAAAACCAAAATAGGCATAGTGGCCATTTTCTGCTTTAGTGTGTCGAAGCTCTACTGACATTATTATGTCCATTGAAACTTACTATCCATTTTTAATAGCTTCTCCATAGGTGTTGTTATCTGTGCGAAACCCTTAATAAATTTTCTATAATATCCCATGTGTCCCAATGCAGTGCGCAACTGTCTAACCGAAGTAGGAGGAGGTAGATTGACAATGATAGCAACCTTGGAAGGATCTACCAACAACCCCTTCTTACACATAATGTGTCCTAACAACACTCCAAAAGCGGAAAATAAAATACACTTCTTCAAGTTCAGGGAAATCTGACATTGCCTACACTTATCTAAAATTAATCTCAAACATTCAATATGATCTGTCAGTAGGTTAAAAACAGTCCAGTCATCAAAGTATGCCTCCAAAAACTTATGTAAAAATTCCTTAAATGCTTCGAACACCACCCTGGAAAATATGGTTGTTTCATTATTCAAACCAAAAGGCATCACATTGTAATGAAAAGAACCCCATTCTGTTTCAAATGTAGTCTTATGTCTATCCTCAACAATTCTAATATGGTGATAGCTTGAAAATCCATCTGTGAATGAATAAACTTCCTATCCTCCTACATTATCTAGAACTTCATAAGTAAAAGGTGTAGGAAATGGATCATGTAAACATGCATCATTTAATTTCCTTAGATCTACACAGATTCTGATTTCTCCTGACTTCTTATATTGGACTACCATAGGGCTGATCCATTCAGATTCTTCAACTGGTTCTATGATTCCTTCTTCCAACATTCTATCTAATTCAATTTTAACTTTCTGCTTGTACTTGGGATTCAGTATGTAAGGCTTCTTCTTGATAGGCCTTGCATCTGCTTTCAAAGGAATCTTCATTTCTCCCATGGGCCCTTTAATTCCCTTCATGTCTATGAACTTGGTTGAAAACAAGTCCTGATACTCATGTAATAGTTTTGTAATCTTACTAATAGTAGCATCATCCAAATAGTATCCAACATTTTCCAACTTAGGTGTGTTCTCTATTCCAATATTAACCTTCTTAATTTTAACAGACTTCCCAACAAAAGGTAATTCAATCCCTGGCCCTTCTATATCTCTTTGTCCTTTAGTTTCTAAAATGTTCACATTCCTAGGTTCATCCTCCTCATCAGGATTTATATTATAACAACCCTGTAACCTTTGAAGATGTGCAGTCCATTTATCTTCTTCTTGTTCAAGAGGAAGGCTAGGTACTTCCTCAAAGACCTTTTGTCTTACAATTTGTAAATCCTGATCTACTGTGGGGTACTGAATTTCAAATAGGAACGTAGCTATAAATTTCTGGGTCATACCATACCAATCTATAGTGGCTAAGTGCAATTTTGTTTGAAGATACCAGTTGATAGGCATAGTATTTAAGGTGTTAATGAACTTATGTACCCACTGTTCTTTAGGAATGCTGCTCCAGGATTCCTCACAACTTCTCATATGGTCCTTAGGACAACTCTAACCTATGTATCGAACTTCACAACCTTCATCTTGGTCTGAAAAGCATACTGTCAACAAGGTGCGACATTGTACCCATTCCACGATGTTCTTCTTGTGAGATTCCCACCATCTAGCTGGCATTGCTTTCAAGGCTTCGTCTAGTTCCAACAACCTCTGTTGTATTGGTACAATTCCTTCAAATTCAAGTAGAAATGTCTCTAAATTATTCAAGCCATCAAATGTAGGAAGATTTCTTATTTATGTGCCAATCCAGTGAATTGCTTTAGTCAATAAGTCACACCTCCATGTAGAGACTTCATACATTAAGTTCTGCCAATTTTCCAATGCTTCTTCTAAATGTGATGAGCATGCACTCTCACTTCACCAACTTAGATTTCCATCTATTGTAGGATTAATATAATTCTATTGTCCTGCTGTCAGTTTATATATGTTCTCTAGCTCATAGGCGTGGTCTTCTTCTCTTATGGGTTTTGTGTATTTGTGACCTTCATTAGGGTCAAGAGGTGAAATGACCCTAAGTCCATCACCTTCAAATTTCATTCTTCACTTTTTTAGGTCAACAACAGTCAAATTGTTGAAATCCAAATCAATACCCAACAATATAGGATAGGGAAAACTATCATCAATAATCTCGATCACTTTGACATCTGGAAATGTCCTCATTCTGTCGATGTCTATAGGGACATGCTCAAGTCTTACAAAGGGGCTCACCACCTACTGATTAGCCATCCTGAGTCTAATAGGAGAGTAAATCAATTTAGGTTTTCCCATCAATGCCCAAGTCTGCTTCATCATAACATTTAGTTAAGATCCCAGGTCGAGGACCACATAGTCTATGTCGTAGTCTCCAATCTGAGCAATAAGGTGCAGTTCCTTGCTGGTCCTCCTTTTTCTAGATACTTGATTCACAACTCTATTCAGCAGAGGGTTTACTTTTCCAATTTCAGACTCTCTTATCAGGTGTTGTATTTCCTACACAACTCTTTCATATTTAATCAGATTAATACAAGTATACAAAAATTCCATAAGCTTGGTTACCTCTTTTCCTTCCCTAAGTGGGACAAACTGATCAAATACTAGGGGAATTTCACATTCCCTTACTTCTAGTTGTGCCCTAGATGAATATGTATGTTCACCTACAAATGATCTTCTTGCTTATTCAAAATTATGCTTCTCTTTCCTTGGATCAAACAACGACGCCTTCTATTAATCTCTTCTGATCCCTGATCCATATATAGTATTTCCTGGAGTCACCCTAACTTCTCTTGTGTTAGCATATCCTATAGTAATAACAAAGACTCTGGGTTCCTCACCGCGAGGTTCAACTGATATTAGTTGGACTTGCTGGTTTCCACCTTGTCTTTCCTGAAATTTAGCTAACAATACTGGACAATCTTCAATGACATGGTGAACTGAATTACAATAGCTGCAAGTAGTGCAAGGGTTCTAACAATCCATTTCCAAATGACCTGGCTGGGCGAAGTTATAGAAAATAATATGAACTCGACCTTGACCCATACCTCCTCCTCGTCCTCTTCCTTTACCTCCTCCTCGTCCTCTTCCTTTGAACCCACCGCGAGGATTGAAGTTTCCTCTTCCCGGGGAGTTGAAATGTGAAACATTCCCTTCTTTCTATAATTGTCCTTGAATTATATATGCATCCCTTGACCTTTCATGCATGAGGTCATAAGCCCTACAGTCCTTCTCATCATGCCCCATAGATTTTCAAAATGTACAATAAATATTGTTGGGTGTCTGGGCATATTTCTGCATATAATAACATTCACCAGGGTGATGTCTAGTTCTACATACCTCACACCATGGTAAAGTATCCCATTTCAAATGGTTAGGGGCTCCAAAGGCCAATTATTCATTAAATAAAATACAATGCTCTTTGTCATGACCCTCTTCTTTACATATGATACACCAAATGTCTTCTCTTTTCTCCTTTCCTTTATCTTTCTTCATGTCTTTAAACTGCAAAGATAAACTAGTTAATTGATTCAAAATCTGACTCATACCTGGACCAGATTCTCCTACAGGGACTGCTTCTAGTTTCATGGAAATATCTAATGCCTCAACCTATGAAGCGACCTTCTATTTCATTAGAGGAACTCTAATGTGTGGCAGGAAGGTAATGATGAACCATTCCTTATGCTGTTCATCTAGAATCTGAAAACGTAAATGGCCTATCAAGGTCTTAAACCTCTGATCAAATTCCCAAATAGGTTCAATCACTTTCTGCTTGATTTCCTTCAACTCTGTAATGCACTGCGACTCTGACTTAGGATTCTTGAACTCTGCACTCAATGCAGTCTTAATTTCATTCAATGGTTTAGGCTGTACAGATCCTATAAAAAAATTCATGTACCAGCTTAATGCATGATCCCTCAAGGTAGTACTAAACTTATCTCTCTTAACAGCTTCATCGGTGAATTGATTAATGCTCCATACAACTTTGCATAAGAACTAGTGTTGGTCATGATCCTCAGATCCATATCCTCTGAAAATGGGTAACCTCATTTCATCTGCCATGGAGTTTCCTTGGTTTCTCAACTGAGTATGCACTAAACTTCTTGTAACGATGATCTGAGTGCTTTTATTACTATGGTTACTCTGGTCACTTACTACTACTGAAACAACAGGAGGAGTAGTAATACTTACTTTGAAAGTAGGCGCAGTCCCTGAAGTTTCTGGTTCTTCTTGGCGAAGTTCCTCAGTCTCTACTTCCTCTACCCTTGCGAATTCTGAATACTCTTTCTCTGATTGCCCTGCTTCTTCTCCATTGTAGAAATATTTTTCTTGTGTCAATGGCCCGTAACTCTGCTTAAACAAGTTCGCAATAGGAACCTTTTTGAATGATCTCCCACTATGCGTGTGTCCAGTCTCTGTGTTACTATCGTTGTCTGAATTTTTGAACATCATCTTTAAAATCCAACTGATTACTGTATCTTCAGGATATTCTTCTCATGAAATAACATCTTAATATTTAGTTTCAAATAGTGTAGAAACTTCTCTCTAGGTCACTTGAAGAAATATTTCTCTGCTTGGCTATATGATTCCACTATGTCAATAGAAAATTTAGTAATGTACCTTCCAATAGTGCTATCAAACCAGAGATCCACCGCTTTAAACACAACGTTATCGACTCTCTTAAATTTCTTGATCAGTGCCGCTGTCCAAAACACAGGAGGTCTAGATCTAATTTCAAACTGAGTGTTTGCTAGTCTAGCTAGCCACTCGTACAACTCCTTATGAAACCCTGCAAATAAAATCCCATGCACGTCATTAAATATGTACCTTACCAACCAGTCTTCTGTACTAATTCTAGGGTTCTTATTCTAAGCTTCAACGAAGTTCCTTTCTTGTTCTTCTATCCAATTCTGAATATTTTTCTTCCATGGAAACCACCTTGACATTCCCTCAATAAGGTCCCAACAACGAAACCATTTGTTGGTACAAGGGAATATCCTGGGTTCAACTCTAACAACGCACCAACAAACCCTAACTACTGGCCCTTTCGGCAACACCTATGAAGCAGATGAAGTTTCACCTGAAGTAGCAATAGGGTGGTTGCAGGACACAGGTGTCTACAACCAAAGGAAGCTCAAGATGATTCCAGAATAATAATGCAAGATAACCTAGAGATTCTTAATGGTATTATGCTTAACTTCGCAAAGTTAGTTATATCTCTTATCTTCAGTAAGGAAAATAACAATGCAATCACAATATAAAAGATTGCGAATAACACAACATCAACAACATAGAACAACAAGATTATACGCGGTTCACCCTCCCCCTAGGGATATGTCCACATAACTATGTTTGTTGATAATGTAGATGAAAATACATAGTTCTATCTATGCACTCAGTTGCAGATCCTTCTCTCTCTCCTCTGTATCTCCCCACCCTATGCACCCAGTTGCAGAGTCGATCTTCGCACCCAACTGAAGATCCAAAATACAAGAATTCTCTAAGACATCACACTTTTACATCTCAATCCCTCTCTCTATATATCCCTCTCAACTCTTCTATACCTCTATTTATCATTCCATGACTCTTATAAACCATGGACCAAAGTCCATGTGCCAAAACCCTAGATATCAAAACCCTAGGTCCACATAACTTGCATTTTAAGTACTTCACCAACCTGTTCTTCCTTATTCTTCACAAGGTGCTCCAAAGCACCCATTAGTGTCTTCTTCTGCTTGTTGACTTGTCCACGATCTATCCTCTTTATTGCTTTGTCTTCCTTGATATTCTCTTTCAATGGATTTCTTTCCCTTACTTCATTCCTTCTTTTATGATTCTTTAACCACTTCGACCCTTCCTTGGTTTGTGTGCCTTTCACGCACTTCATACTTTTTATTTCTTCTTCTTTAATATTCACTTCCTTCCTTAATACCTAACCAAGGGCAAAAAAAGGTTGATTATACGAATAATGTATGCGAATATGAAGCTCTGATTTTAGGATTAGAAGCTGCAAGGAAGCTAAAAATCAAATATTCAATAGTTTATGGTGATGCAAAGCTTATTGTAAAACAAGTAAAACAACAGTATCAAGTTAAGAATCCAAGGTTGAGATCATATAGGAATTGTGCCTGGGATCTTATAGAGAATTTCTTCTCATCCTTTAATATTCAATCTATTCCCAGGATGGAGAACCAACAAGATGATTCCTTGGACAAGGTTGTTGTGACCTTCATATTGCGTAATTTCTTGAAACGAAAATATCACATCGAGATGAGACATAGACCTTCGATCTTGAACAATGTTCAACACTGGCAAGTGTTCGAAGACAATGAACAAATCAAACAATTTCTAGAGATGGTTGATGAGTTTTATGAAACTCACATAGATCAAGAAAACCAAAATGATCTTGCTTGGGTTATGCAAGAAGGGGAGAACCCATAAAAATTCCAAGACAATATTGTAGACCACTGCATGCTATTGCTTAAGAAAAATCAGATTCCCAGAGGCTTTATCCCCTTAGAAAGGTTGTTTGACCAGGATGAAATTACTCTTTGAGTGTTAGGATTAATCTTAGGAACGAATTTTTTTTGGGGCCAACAAGATTTCCATGATTGATGGTTTTTTGGGTTATAATCAGATTGTTGTTCATGAAGACGATAGAGAAAATACTGCATTTACCACTCTGTGGGGAACCTTTATGTACGGTAAAATGCCATTTGTTTTGGTGAATGCATGGGCTACTTTCCAGAGAGCGATGGACATCACGTTCGTCGGTGAGAGAGAGAAACTCGTTGTTATTTATCTTGATGATTTGATGATTTTTTCCAACTCTGATACAGAACATTTGTTGCACCTCATGCAAACCTTCAAAAAATGTAGAAAGTTTAGTTTGTCTCTTAATCCAAAGAAATCACATTTTTCTATGCAAGAAGGTAAGCTCTTAGGTCATATAGTGTCAAAAGAAATAATCAAGGTTGACCCTAAGCGATTTGAGGCTATATACATGATTAATATCCCTAGGAACAGAAAAGAAATTCAATCGTTTTTAGGAAAAATCAACTTTTTGAGAAGATTTATTCCCAACTTTGCTAAAATAATCAAAATGATTACATATATGTTGAAGAAGGACAATGAAGTAAAATGGAATGCAGAAGCTAAATCATCTTTCGAGTGCATCGAGAAATCTATAGGGGAAGGATCAATGCTAGCAAGTACAAACTATACAAAGTAATTCTTAATCTTCTCATTCGCTTCTGAACATACTGTTGCAACGATACTCTTGCATAAGAACGATGAAGGATTTGAGCAACCAATGGCCTTGTTGGCCCTTCGTTATGTAAGGTTGTGTAGATTAAGGAAAGAAGCATGAAGTATGATCTGCGCGGAAGAAAAGTTGAATGAGATTGGGTCAAAGTGCCCAAAAGAGCAGAAAAGAAGGAGCAAAGTAAGAGAAAGCAAGATGTTAGACAGGGAGATTGAGGAAGACAGATCTGCAAGGAAGATGGATCGTAGACAAATCAACAAGTGGAAAAATCCACCAATGGATGCTTTGGAGCACCTCGGAGGAAATAAGGAAAGACAGGTTGACGAAGCCCTAAAAACGTGGGTCAAGTTGACCTAGGGTTTTAGACACCTAGAGTTTTGGTATTTAGGGTTTTGACACCTAGGTTTCAGCCTAAGGTTGTACGAGAGTCATTGTAATGTATAAATAAAGGTCAAGAGGACCTGGGATTGGGTTGATTATTTTAGATATGAGGACTTACTGTTAAAGGAGAGATAAGGATGCATCAGAATTTGGCACTCATTTTTAAAAACATTCGCTTTATCTCAAAACAAGTGATGAATTAATAATTTACCGGATGGAAAATACAAAAGGAATTTGAGGCATGAGCTCCTACCCTGCTAGTTCAAATTAAAATTTTAAGAAAGTTTTTTCAAAAGTAAAGGAGGTTTCACTCATGATAATTTTGTCACCTGATCAAGGATCAAAGAATTATAAAATTGCAACTTAGAGTGTCATACTAATAAATTCTGAAGCCTTCTCTGAAAAAAAAAATGAAATAAAAATAAAAGAAAAAGAAAATAAAAATAAAAAAGGCTTGAAAGGAAGTTTGAGAATCAATACACAAACTTGTGTTGGATTGGGATTTTTTGTGTCAGGCCCCCCAAGTCCTCGTTCTAGTTATTTTTTCTATCCCTGATCTTTTATTCACTTATGATTTTTGCTACCTTTCCTTAGTCTTCATAGAAAGAAAGAAATTCACCTTGACTCTAAAAACTTAAAAACATATCTTTAAAACAAGATTAGGCGAAAATATTTATGTTCCTTTGATTTTAATTGAAAGAAAATATGTCTAGGCTAATCCTGATAACTTTAGCTATTCTATTGGATTTTTAAATTGACTAATTCACTCAAGGTCAATCCATGAAAAATCAAAATCCCTATAAAATCTTCCCTATAGGCGAAGGTGTATTGAATATTGGGAGAAAATTAGTTTCAGAGTATACTTAAAAAATTGTTGACAGACCTTTTTAAATTTTAAGAAGATATCATCCCTTCTGTGATACATATATATTGATTGCCCCCACTTCAAAATATTAAAATATAAGACATATGGTGAAATGAAATTCATAATTTGATTTCCCCCATCTTGTCCAAAGAGATGATGAAATAAAATTCATGTAATGATTGCCCTCGTCTCAACAAAACACAATAGTTCTAATTGAAGTGGTGAAAGGAAATTCAATGGGAGAAGTAGATAACTTCATCGGGGTACTGAACAAGCTCCCTGACAGTGAAGTAATATCTATGATATATGTATGGTTGTCACACATATCTACATAACATACTCTCACATCTAGTTCTCTTTCCAGTAATATTTACATTCTGAACCAACGAAAGATTCCCTAAATAAATTATTACATCTAATTAACCTTGATGTGAAAGAAGTGAATCGAAGTTTGATATTTCAGTTAAATTTGTTTTGATTTTCTTAAACAGATCCAAACTCAGTTTTAGGGAAGGAAAATTTTAAATAGCCTAACTTGAGGTCAATCATTAGGTGTGTTTTGAAGGTTTTCTGAGATTCGGTTGAAGTTCATTTTTTCTGCGTATGATTAACTCTTGAAAGTGTTTTCCAGAAATGCAATAATGACTCCATTTTCCCAATAAAGGCACTCGATCTACTGTTATTCCGCATCTCACAAGGAGACGCATTCCCATATGGAGCCTATGTTGGAACACACACAATTTTGAACTTTTGAGCTTTATATTTTTCACCTCATGAAAATAAAATTTTACCCAAAGAAAGAAGAAACTTGGAAAATGGATTTTTAATTTTAAATCAAATTCATTCTTGGTTAGTAAATAATAAGGCGCACAAGTATCCTCCGTTGATGAGTTTCCCCTTTTGATCAAATGATCCTAATAACCTCCGGAGTTTTGGAGCTGCCCAAGTTTTAAAGAGGTAAATCTCTAATGGTCACTTCGGAGCTCCGTGCTTCAGATGTTTCAATAAGTCTAAACAATAAAAACTTTGAAACCTGAAGGTAGCCGCTCGCGACTTTTCCTAAACCATTTAAAGAAACAAGTTGTAGGACATGTGTACCTTCTGAGTCTTTCCTGAGTTGACACGTGACATCTAATTTTGACATTTTCATTAGAGGATTCACACGTTTCCAAGTAACACGTGGCACCTCTCTTTTCTAGACACGTCATCTAGAATGATGTCATCTATACCACGTCATTGTGAGAGATGATCCTTCGAGAATTTAACAAAGAGTGAATTCACGAATCACCAAAGTATCAAAATGCCAAAGTATTAAACAATTCAAAAAGTAAAAGGGTAAATTAAACGTTTCAATAACTAAGTTAATCATGATCAAGAGTTAATTAATGACTCCAAAGTTCGGATTTCAGGACGTTTCCCCTGTATTATTTTCTAAAATTTCTGAAGTCTGAACTTCTAAAATACTTAAAATTAAGTGCAATTAATTAAGACTTGAGATCAGTTACTTGATAATTAATTGCTTCGTAGTTTTGGGTTTCGGGAAGTTCCTCTTGAGATACATTAAAATCCCCTGAAGTCCGAAATCCCAAAACGCTTGAAGTTAAAAAAAAAAATTAAACACGATTAATTAAGGTTTTAAAAGCAATTATCCATAGATTAACCTTTCCGTGGCTTCAGAATTCAGGAGGTTCCCAATCTGTCACATCTAAAACTCCCAAACACGAACCGTCAAAGTATTGATGGAATTTATGACTAATTAAGGATAATGATTCAAACAAGGATTGTGGATCACTAGGTGGACCTCTCCATTAACGTTAATAAATTCTTTGTCAGTGAGGTTATACAAAGATCAATGAATCTTGTTTGAATAAAATCACTTCAATTTCGAATTCATTATCACCTTTTGCAATTAGCAGTTTTATCTATTGAAAAACTCACATATTTTCTCTACAACAGGTAACCTCACTCTGTTTCCTTAGAGATTATGGCACCACGGAAAATGGAAAAAAATCCCGATGCAGTAGGCGAAGATTAGAACTGGAATGCAAACATTTTTTCGGACACCACTCCATGAGCCACAGACACCATTAAAACTTGGACACATGTTTTTGAGATCCTGGAGCATGAAATCATCAACTGCCCAGAGGACTCCACTGAAGAAGAAGATGACTCTTTTACAACTAATCTTAGACATATAGCATAGTCAGAGCTGCAAAAGATAGCTGCACGACCGATAATCATGCCTTACAACGATATGAAAAGTTGGGCCTTGGAGTATGTCGATGTCTAGACCAGGAGCATCATCAACCATCAACAGGTTTCCATCGGCTCTTTCTGACTAGAACATATGCAAGTAATGTATATAATCTCTCCTAATACTAAATATATTTACAATGTTGCATTCATTCTAGAGTTCGAGCAAAAGGAATGCGGCCAATATGCCAAGAATGGTCACGATATAATCAGGACCTTGTGGGGACACCTGGAGAAATTTAGAACCGACGCTCATGGTATGTATGAAACAATGTATTTGGAATCTCATATGGTATATGTAGCCATGATGCTCTGTCATCTTTTCGGGAAGAAGAGCCCTACACATTTCTCAGTGGAATGGGTATCCATCATGAATGAGGTAGCCGAGGGTTACACTTTCAATTGGGCCAAAATGTTGTCAGATAATTTGGCCAAGGTAATTTCTAATTATAAAACAACAAAATCAAAAGGACAGCCTTCCCCCTTTTACATGTCGACGGATATCATGGACACCATCTGTTTCATGATACCCTTCCCCTTGATGAACTGGATTTAGACTCCAACCAGTTCTGAACCTATTCATTTTTATCATTCCAATATATGGGAAGAGAAAGCCAAGGATTGCTTTTATGAAATATGTCACAATGTGGTAGTGACTATTCATATAGCCCTTTATGGTCACCCACCTCCCTGGATTTCATAGAATATTATGGGAAAACTAGGCAAGCTCGCAGATTGGTTCATTGAGGAGAATTTCTCCCACATTATTGTTTTTGGTTGCTCAGTTCCTCCTCATTCTCTCCCATGGGTTTTACCCAACATGATAGCGTGCAGAGAAGTGGCATACTAGACAGTGACAAGAGGCATCAACAAGGAGCTGAAGGTAGCTCAGAAAAAGGTTTGGCCGACTTTCCTTATTCAAGTTGGCATGTTTTCATTATTGGATTTCGGTCACTCCAAAGTTGAGTCCGCATCCCTGGAGGATGTCAAATTGGTTGAGATCGATTTCAAGAGACACAATCCACGTAATATAGTGGAAAACCACCTAGCCCAGTTCAACATGAAACAGTATACGCATGAGAACTCCCCGTATGATGAAATATTCATGGGAGTTAGATCTTATGAGGAAGTTCAAGACATATTCCAAACCCTGCCCCCAGATCAACAAGCTAGTTTTCTCATCTTTAAAAAACACAGGAGAAACAGTCTACCAAAGGTACTATAAGGAGAGTCAATATCCACTCTCCCTTCACAGGAAGGTATGCCTACAGGTTCTGAATCAATTCACTCTAATAAGAACATAGTTGAGGGAACCCTGAAGAGCTCAGAGGTTTTAACATAGGAATTAAAAGCATCATTTTTAGGCTAGCTAAGCCCCCATGCACTATCTCAACTCGAATATTTCCTAAAGTAGGGACAAGATGTGACTCCTTCGACACTAAATACTCATGTTGTCACCGAAAATAAAACAGAGAAGCAACAATCTACATAGATTTCTACTCCCATTACATCATTAACCCCTCTACAAACCAGCTTCATAAATCCTAATTCTGAACTTGTTTTTGTAGGTGATCTTAGCCCCATATTTCCCAAAGAAATACCTCCTTCGGATTTATTTTTTACTAAGAAATGGAAAGCCATCGTGAAAAGGGAATCTAACAAGAAAGATGGAATGGTAATTAAAAGGCAGAGAATGGTGTATGACAGGAATGACCAAGACAATCTAGAATTTGCAAGGGAATTTGCAGGTTCATTAGGTGCTTTTTCCACTTCCAATCAATGGTCTGTGGACAAGTTCACCTAAAAAATGTGACATAAGTGCCTATTTGTAGAGAACTTGAAAAACCAGATATATGCCACATAACAGACTATCATAAACAGAATGAACCAGGATTTTGAGAAAATCAGGGCTAGTTATCAACAACAAATCAAACATCTTCATGATAACCTCAATCTACTCCACTAGAATTCATAGACTATACAAAGTCTGGTCACTCAGCGTGATAAGTTGATAGAACAACTGCAAGCCAGATTGAACCTATCTGAAGGTACCTCGATAGACATCCTGACCTTCCAAATTCAAGTGTTGGAAATAAATGAGAAGATGGAAGCTTCCCAACAAGACCTTTATCTAAAGTTAGATGCCATCCAAAAGTGCCATCAGGCAGTAGACCTTTATCTAAAGGAAATTTATTTCAAGGAAAAAGAGGCCCACTCATCTCGATCTAATTTTCAGGAAGTCCTCATATTGATGCAGAAAGATAATGTCCCTGATTTTCCTCTTCTCTCTCATTCTGAACAATTAAGAGGTGAGATGGCCCTAAAGGTTTGGGAAACAAATTTGGAAGAGAGAAATATATTTTCTAGAGAGGTAAAAGAATCTTGTCTATAAGAGTTGTCATCATTAGACAAAAGGATGATTGATTTTGAGGGAAGTAATATCTCAGAAGCCCTGGGGAAAATTGAGATAGAAATGAACCAATAGAATTCCAGAAAGAGCAAAGAAGAAACTCTGGCATCCATTCAAGAAATGAGCCAGATTGATCTTATTAAAATCAATAAATGTCTAGTGAATCCATTTTCACATTTCCAGGACATAGCTCAAGAAGTAAAAAAGATCCAACAAAAGTTGCCTCAAATAGAAAGGAAATTATTAAGTTTCCAGGTAAATGAAAATATTGATCCCTCAAGGTTCATGTTGGAATTTTTGGATAGATGCACCCAATGTATTGAACACGGGAAATAAATCATAGCTGGGAGCAAGTAACAAAACATGCACAGTGTCCTTTCCTTCCGCCCTCTCTACCTTTCACCTTCCAACAACCACTTATCTCGTCCACTCGCATTCTAACCTCCACTTATCCCCACTTCATCATCATACACTTGTTCCATCATCATTATTTTCGTAGATGGTTACTTTTCCCTGTGCCTGTTATTCATTCCTTGATGAGCCAATGTTGTGCTATTCATCCAATTATCCTCCCCCCATGACCCCGACTGTGATTCATTGTCTTGCTGAATATATCTGGAGGGACATATGGAAACAAAATTAAATGACCTAGACAATATGCCAAATTAAAAGGAACACTTCTACCAACAAGCAAAGAGACAGAGGAGAACACCATCGAGAACCATCAAAATTTACACATTGTTGTTTTATTCAGATACATGCTATTTTTAATTAAATATTGTAGGAAGTCCAATAGTTTTTGAGTTGTGACAGATTTTGTATAAGTACATAGATTCAAGATCTATTCATGGATGCTTCTTTCCGGATGTAATAGAGAAAATCTCTTTTTGAGTATTAATACAAGTGCAGACATAGATTCTAAGTTTCATTCAGTTTGAGTTATGTGTTTCCATTTCCCCGAATTTCTTTATGTAATTCCTTGAAAAAAGATTGATTGCAATTTAGTATTACAAGTATTGTGATCATATCATATCAGAAATTCAATAGGTAAGCAATTTTTCCTTTGTATTTACTGTGAGTAAAACAAGACCTGTGATCTATGTGAATTACTACATTTCATATTATGTTCAAGGGTGCGTTCTAAACTTTTCTTCCGCTACAAACAAGGTGAGACTCATTTGCAATTGATGCCTATCTTTGTTTAACATTTTTGTAACTCTTTTCCACACCATTTGATATTATAATTGCGACTTGTATAACAAAATGAAACCTCTGTACTGTGCTATTACTAATTTCATTTAAATATAATTTCTCCTAGAACTAAAGGTAGGAAAAACACTCATTTAAAACATTTTCTTTAAACACTCCTGATGCCTGACATTACTCCTTGAGCCTTAGGATTAATCTCAGGAACAACACCTATCACACCCAAGGAAGTCTGCTCCTTCTCTTCTCAACAGTCCTTCGGCTGTCCCACTTCCCTTCCAAGGTTACCAACAATAGGATGGGCAGGAAGTCTCCAAGCCCTACGACTAATGCCCAATGCACCAAGGAACAATTCTCAGCAAATATCTCACATAGAGAGTCTGCTCACGGGCCTGACAACCCACCTCTTAGACAACAAATATCTCACATAGAGAGATTGCTCACGGGCCTGACAACCCACCTCTTTGACAAACAAAACACTGGATTAAACCTTGCAAATCCTTACAAGCTTCTCATTGCAGATAACGTAATGATTGGATTTTCCATACAATCTGACCCCCTTTTTCTCACGAGAGCCTCAAATAAAAACTTCCCCACGAATAATGCATAATGCCCCAAAATACACTAATTCCAACAATATATATTACATGCCTTCAACTTGTCACTTTTCACCTTCAAAATTATCTCTAACCCACTTGGTGACCCGTTTCCCCCATCCTAGGAACTTAGGATAAAATAATATCCAACATTACACTTTTTCGGAAATATTATAAAATATTCCCCAAGACTTAAGACCCAACCCTGTTTTTCCCTTTTCCGGTGGAGTTATCCCCCCATATCTTTTCGTTTGAGTCTATCTGCACGCAATGATGAAATATTATATTAATAACTGAGTATTATTACATGGATAGGCACATTGGCCTATCTGTGTCTCATCTCACTGGCCTCATACTCACATAGGCTCTCTGGCCTCAATACATATACAGTNGGGCCTGACAACCCACCTCTTAGACAACAAATATCTCACATAGAGAGATTGCTCACGGGCCTGACAACCCACCTCTTTGACAAACAAAACACTGGATTAAACCTTGCAAATCCTTACAAGCTTCTCACTGCAGATAACGTAATGATTGGATTTTCCATACAATCTGACCCCCTTTTTCTCACGAGAGCCTCAAATAAAAACTTCCCCACGAATAATGCATAATGCCCCAAAATACACTAATTCCAACAATATATATTACATGCCTTCAACT
>SNQJ01S0001924.1:24391-72883 GCA_010110895.2 Picea sitchensis | reverse complement strand
GGTCCAAAAGAAATTATGTTTATGGGATTACTCCAACTAACAGGAGTGTTGCATGGTCTACCATAGAGGACTTCAAACAGACTCATCCTTAAGGATTATTGGTAATCGTTGTTGTAAGCGAATTCCACTAGTGGCAAGTAGTCTTCCCACTTCTTGGGTTGATGCATTACATGGATTCTTAACATGTATTCTAGTATTTGGTTCACTCTTTCTATCTTTCTGTCAGTTTGAGGGTGATAGGCGGTGCTAAACAACAACTTGGTCTCTAAACCAACCATCAGTGACTTCCAAAAGTTGGAAGTAAATTTCATGTCTCTTTCAGATACGATCTCTTTCAGCATACCATACAATCTGAATATCTCCTTCATGAATACCTGAGCGATGTCTATTGCCTTGCAAGTTGACTTGATGGGGATAAAGTGAGCGGACTTGCTAAATTTATCCACCACTACCATGATGGCGTCATTCTGTTTGGTCGAGGTTCGTAATCCGATGATGAAATCCATGGAGATGGTTTCCCATTTCCATTTTGGGATTGGTAGAGGTTGTAATAATCCTTTTGGGTGTCGATGTTCTGCTTTTACCTGTTGGCATTCTATGCATTTGGCTAGGTACTCAACTATGTCTTTCTTCAATCCAGGCCAATAGAATTGTTTCCTGGTGGTCGTGATCATATTCTGGTATCCTAGATGACCAGTATAGGGTCTTTTATGTAGCTCATCCAGTATGAACCTCTTCAAGTAGTCACAATATGGGATATACAATCTTCTTTGGTAAGTGAGCAGACCTCCTTCCATCATCTGTTAGCCTCCATACTTTATCCATGTGGGTTCTTGTTGTAGGTACGAGGTCATGGTCTGGATGAAGGGATCTATTTCTTGTGCATTTCTGACTCTTTCCTTGACATCCGTCTTACAGGTGCTCACCGCTGCTAGGTGAATTGTTTTCATACTTCTGCTAATGGCATCGACCACCCTATTTCCCTTTCCTTTAATGTGTTTGATTTCGAAATCAAACTTGCTAAGGAGGGCCATCGACCTAGCTTGTCTAGCATTGGTCTTTGGTTAGTCAAACATATATCGCAATCCACAATGATCTGTCATAAGTACAAATTTTCTTCCCATGAGGTAATGCCTCCACATTTTCAAGGCATGCACTATGGCAGCCAACTCTAGATCATGGATCACATAGTTGACTTCGTGCTCATTCAATTTTCATGATTCATAGCAGACCACACTTCTTCCTTGCATAAGGACTCCTCTGAGCCCTTCCTTACAGGCATCTGTGCACATGAGGAAGTCGTCTTTGGGATCGACGATCTTCAACACTGGTGTGTGGGTCAGTAGATGTTTCGGGGTTTGAAATATTTCTTCACATTTTTATGTCCATGTGAATTTTGTCCCCTTCCTCTGGAGGGCAGTGATTGGACAACCAATCTTGGAGAATCCTTTTATAAATCTCCTATAGTACCTTGCTAATCTCATAAAGGATCTGATATCATAAACATCCTTTGGGGTAGGCCATTCCATGATAGACCTGATTTTGTTAGGGTCTACCGCTACTCCTTCTTCGGATAGAACATGGCCTAAGTAATGTATTTTCTTATGGAAGAATTCACATTTGCTGAATTTGGCATAGAGCTGATGTTATCTTAGCACTTGCAGCACAAGCCTAAGATGCTCTTCATGCACTTCTCTATTCTTGGAGTAAATTAATACATCGTCAATAAAAACCAACACAAATTTGTTTAGGAATTTGCTGAGTACATTGTTCATCAAGCACATGAAAGTGGCAAGGGCATTGGTTAACCCAAATGGCACTACCACAAACTCATAGTGACCATACCTCATCCGGAAGGTAGTTTTATGGATGTCTTCACCCTTAATTCGGACTTGATGGTATCCCAACCTCAAGTCAATCTTTGAGAAAATAGATGCACCCCCCAATTGATCGAATAGGTCATCGATCCTGGGCAAGGGGTACTTGTTCTTTATGGTTACCTTATTGAGTTGTCTATAATATATACACAGTCTAAGGGTATCGTCCTTCTTTTTCACAAATAGGACTGGTGCTCCCCATGGAGACACTTTGGGTCGGATATAGCCCTTATCCATCATTTCTCTTAATTGCAATTTGAGTTCAAATAACTTGGGTGTGCTCATCCGGTAGGGTGTTCTAGACACCAACACCGCTCCTGGTGCAAGTTCTATCGAGAAGTCTATGTCTCTTCTCGGAGGTAGACCCGGTGCCTCTTTTGGAAACACATCTCTGTATTCTCTTAGGGTAGGGTGGTCTTCGAGGTTTGGTTTGTCATCTTCAATATTTTTCAACACCTATATTGGATATAGGGGACATCCTTTTCGACAATACTTTCTCATTTGCAGAGATGATATTTGTCTCACCGAGATAGGTTTTCGGATCTCTTGAAGGGTTATCCTTTTCCCTTCTTTACTTACACATTCTAAGGTTTTATGGTAACAGTCCAATCTGGCTTTATGGGCGGCTATCCAGTCCATACCAATCAATAGATCATACGATCCCAGGGGTAATATGTTAAGGGTTTGTTGGGTAGGGAATTCACCCAACATTAATTGGCAGGTTGGTATGACCTCTGCTACCCTTCTTTTGTGCCAGTGGCTAACTGTACCAACCATGGCTTGGTAGGTTTTTGTGGCAATAGTTTACACTTATAAACAACCTTAGGGGCTATATAACTCAAATTTGAACCAGGGTCAATCAAAATAGACACTAGATGGTTGGAAATCATACCTTCTATTTCCACCACTGAATCTTGGTGGTCAACTTGGTTATTATCCAAGGCTGCATAAATTTGTGGCACACTCCTAGCCACACTATTGACGGTGGTAGCTTCTTGGATGTTGTAAATTCTCCGACTATTTCAAAGGTTCTCTATTTGGGTTATCAGTCTTTACTGGGGCAGATCTAGAAAGTTTATTTCCGCTCAAGGAGGGAAAGTTCTACTGGTGTACACTTCGAGCTGGGAGGCTCATCCTTGAGTTCTTTTTATAGTCCTTGAATCTTGGGGATTTAAACCCCTTTTTCTGGAATCCTGAACTATTCTTCTACTTCCATCCTCCGTGAGGTTTTGTTCGATTCCCAAGCTATTCATAACAATATCTTGCCTTTCAGATAGTATCTTCTAGGGTCTTTGGTTTGTCAAATTCAATCCTGTTCTGATAGTCCTTAGGTAGTCCACTGATGAATCATTGCACCTTTGCCTTTTCTACCTTTATGTAGGGTACATACCTCAACAAATCGAGGAATCTGCTGACATATTCCTCTATGGTGAGTTTCCCCAGCTTAAGTTCATAGAATAGTCTTTTCGTCGAAATATTTTTTCAATAGATACTTCTTCCTGAAGTATTTCTCAAACCATTCCCAAGATAGGTCTTCTTCATGAATCCCTTTTACATTCTTAAGGTCTTCCCACCAAATGGAAGCCTTTCCATTCAAATTGAAGGTGCCTACTTGGGCCTTCAAGTTTTTTGAGAAGTCATGGACTCTGGAATACTTCTGTAGTCCGAGTAGCCAGGCCTCTGCTTCTTCTCCTTTATTTATTTCACCATTGAAGGAAGGTGTTTTGGCCTTCTTGAAATCTTCTAGGTTATGACTCTTGGAAAGCTTTTGCTTCTTTCGTTTTCTTCGGGAATGAGAACTAGTTCTGCTGCTAGAACATCCCTCCGAGTCGCCATCTTCCTTTCCAGAAGAATTGTCCAACACTTGTCCCTTATCTCTGAGGTGGACCTTTCTCTAGGTGCTTCTTTCAGTGTGGCCACTGACATGACCACATTTCTGTGTCTCATGTTCATGTTGCATTTGTCTTTGTAAGTCAGATAAGCTCTGCAGTAAAACTGCATTAATTTCCGTTTGTTTCTCTTGTTCTTTCATCATCCTCTCATTGTCAGCCTTGCATCTTTGTAATTCGACCATGAGGCTCCTCACAGTCTCAGCTAGATCTGGAGGGGTCCCTACCGCCCTCCTTTCATCAGATTATTCATCTCTATTGTGGGAGCCCTCCCCCACATCATGGTGATTCACCATTCTATACGTCTAAAATTTCCCGCGGTTAATCTTCCGCTTTGTGTGAAAGAGAAAAATGTTGGTTGTTAGTCAATGTTTATATTCATTTATAACCAGTACATAATTCATATTTTTCACATGCACACACACCATAGGAGTTTTTCATTCTTAAATTTGAATTTTTAGTTAAGAAGGTTAAGACAGGGGGTTACTCCTTTTAACAGTACTCTGAGTGGAGTCTCTGTGCAACCCGTTTATGATCCCAAGCAGGCCAAGTGTTGTAACCATGCTCTAATACCAATTTGTAACACACTCACTATGGAAATAAAAAAAATTCGGCCTTTTTCATCTTTTCTTCGATGAACAAAATTCCCGAATCCCTACAGGACCTAATACAGACCCTGCTACCCCTTAACCGCACTCATATGATCGACGGTTATGACCACAGGTCTTATCATGAAGATGCTCATCGGCTTTCGCGATTTGGGAAATCACAGTGCATGTATTCCCCTTTCTCTCTTGTCTTTCGAAGGGCCGAAATCCGAAATGGATCTAACCACTTAACACATTTAAAAATGACCCAGGTTAAGTCCGAGAACTCTACCTTTCGTGATTTCGCATACCAAAAATTTGGGATATGCGACGACAGGAGGTTTCACTCTTAGGTTTCCCGGGAGCTGAAACTTCCAAACCTGCATATAGATATATATATACATCGCTCCGTCTATTTCAAGAATTCACAAACCAAGTTTTCGGGACTGGCGAGTACAAGAGAACTTTCCAATAGGTATCTCAGGTACCGAAATACCGAAATACCCAATATTATCCATGCTAAGCCATTTCGACATTCCTCCTTTCAAGATTTCACGTTATGTGAAAACAAGGGGTCTCGCCCCTAGGTTTCCCGGAAGCCGAAAACTCCGAGTCATCAAGACTTTAAACATTCTCCTCTATTTCCGGGTTTCCTCCATCGGGATTTCGCTAATTGGGGTTTCGAGACTGGAGAATTCATGGGGCCCGCACTTAGGTACCCCGGGTGCCGAAATACCGAAGTATAACTACTTCTCCACACTCTATTCTTTCAGGGTTTTGCAAGTCAGAATTTTGGGACTTGCGAGTACAAGGGAAATTTACCCTTGGGTTTTCTGGGTACTGAAACACCAAAATTCCGAACCAAGTCATGCTATGCCAATTCAGGACTTCGTGAGTCAGGGTTTCACATATTTGAATTTCAGGATACAAGAGGTTGAAGATTCACACTCCTTGACTACCCGAATGCCGAAAAGCCGATACACCCGCTCATCATACACTTGACCAATTTCGGGGTTTCACAAGTCGGGGTTTCGGGACTTACGAGTACAAGGCAATACTTCCTTGGGTGTTCTGGGTTCCGAAACACCAAAAATTCCTAACTCATCCATACGTCGTCGTTTCGGGTTTTCGTGAATCGGGTTTCAGGTCTTGTGAGTACAGGAGAACTTGCACTTGGGTACCCCGGGTGCCGAAAAGCCGAAACACTTACCAACCACCACGTGTACTATACAGCTGGACAGTTTATGTACTCCCATGGGTCTTGGAATCGACAATCCTGATTTCTTCGCTACTTACGAAGGTTAAAAGGGGCTTGAGGCATTAACGTCTGTGTTCCTTCGTCCAATTTAACAGTCGTAATAGACCTTAGATTCTCCAAAAGGATCTCATTCGTGCATTCAACAAGTGGAAGGGTATCTCAGGTATCGATCCACTGAAAGGTCCTTAATTCATCCACACGCTGTCATTTCGAGATTTAGCGGGTCAGGGTTTCGGGACTCGTGAGTCCAAAAAAAAAAGGACTCACACCTAGATACCCCGGCTGCCAAGACTCTGAAATATCGAAGTCTAAGAATACCATTCTCTCCCGTGCAGGATTTAAAAACTACGCCATTAATTCCTTCTTCAGGCCCTTGGGTAAATTTCACCAGGTTTGAAGACCCGACTGGAAGGTCCCTCTTAAAATCTCTGAGCTATTATCTTCTGTGACCAGTAGTGAGAAAGCTCAAGGTTTTTACTGTGAAGGCAGTCCTTTCTAGGAACTTACCTCGGCTTTATAGAGTGAGGGAACTTTCCCGAAAGGGTGTCCATTTAAGGAAATATATCCAGGGCATCACGAGAGACAATTAAGGGAAACAACCTCCCGAGAACAGACTTAAAAAAACTGGAATTGTTCAAACACATATATCTATATATATATAATCCAAATGTGGTCATTCCAACATAAGCATGCAACCGCCATTCCGATCAAAACACCATGCAAAAATTTCTACACAGAAACCATTTATAAGTGTTCAAACCATGAGCATACATTTCAAGATATTTAAATTCAAGATACAATATATAACACTTATCAGAAAAACACCAGGTGATGCAACTGCTGAGAGGGGTGCTCGTTTCCACCCAACCATAGGCTCAACGAATCTGAATGGATTTACCACTAGCCACCCCCGAGCTAGACCATGATTCTTGAGACTTTCTATCTTTGTTCTTCAGCGATCGAGAATGAAGGTTACTCTCCTTCTTCTCTGCTATCACTCACTCTGTATTTTTGTTTCAGAGTTCTTCCGATCTTTTTCCTTCGATCTCTCCCCCTCACGTCTNCCATGATTCTTGAGACTTTCTATCTTTGTTCTTCAGCGATCGAGAATGAAGGTTACTCTCCTTCTTCTCTGCTATCACTCACTCTGTATTTTTGTTTCAGAGTTCTTCCGATCTTTTTCCTTCGATCTCTCCCCCTCACGTCTGTCCCCCTCCCACACCTTTTACCTGCCTTTTATTTTCCGGCAAGGTTGCGTGTGGCATGAATTTCCCCGCGGTGGTCAGGTCTGAGTCCTCCACGGATGGGTGGTTCACCCCCATCCCTCATTAACTCATGAGGAGCCTCTTCACCTACCAACCTGGTGAGTAATTCATTTTGKGGCCAATGAGCCGCTCTTGGTTCTCCGGGTCAGTGAAGACCAAATACGGTATTGGTTTTTGGTGGAAGTTAGCACCACCATTCCAGGTTCCTTCCACCACCTTTCTTTAGCCATCGTGGTCTATTTTTTAGCACATCCCCCTCCCAACAGTTCTGCAACATATATATATATATATATATATATATTTATAATGTTAATTTACATTCTTCGACCTTGTATACTAAGGTCCATTCATAATCACACATTCACATCTTTGAGTTTGCCACAGTTCTTGGCCAGCATAATTATTTTTATAGACTGGGGTAAACAGGGTGTTACATTGGACGTGGTTGAGCACTTGGCCCCTACAAAAATCAATCTTGACTACATTGAATAGGAGAAACTTGATTGGATCATGGAAACCAAGATGAAGGGAACTCACTAGAAGAACATCCAACTCTATTGGGTCATCAAAGCAAGGAAGATTCTTGTGAATGAGTGTAGCCGACACATATCTCTCTTCAGAGATAAGCTACTGTTAGCACATAAACCTACCATGCCAAATTTTTTCCAACTTTTGTATCCTTGCACAGGCCTTGTTGAGTTTCCCTTAACCTCTATCCAAGTGTTTATATCTTCTTGTCTTTCCCACATATTAATATACACTATCATTATCCACATTTTAGTGCCCAAATGTCATCCTCAATATCAATATTGAGTGAAAAAATTCTGCATGGAAGTTTATATGTGGGATATATCGCACAGAAGCATTTTTACAGCACCCAAGAGTCATGTGTTGAAAGGAGATCAACTAAGTGTCAACGCCATTTTCGTCGACATGAGAGAAGTGCACAAATGTTTAAGCCCGAGTTCCAAATGTCGAATTACAAGACTACAAATGCCCATATTTCACATGTGTCAAGGTGAGCCCGTAAAGGTATCAAGTACCAGTAGAATTAGATCAAAGAGCGGTTATAAAAATGTTAATATATGTCAATGCAAGTGTTGAAGTCATTACTAGAGAAGATTGTAGGATACCAAATAGAAGTCTCAAAGATCAACAAACAATGAATCCATTGGAGATGATCACCTTAATAATCCAAGGGTTTCATATGATACCTCTATTTCAAAGTGTTGGTAAAGGAAATGCTACAGGTGTCATGGGTTCAATGTAGCATTTGTTGGTTTCTTCTTTACCATCGATATTGTTTTAAGGCCTCTTTTTGCAGAAAATTCACCTCCTTTTAAAAATTCTATGATAATTTTGGCACCGGTTTTTATCATCGACAATGTCTAATGTTATAGTCGTTGGAAGTCTAGCATTTACAGTTCCCACATATGAGCTAAAATATACTACATAGATTCCTTTGTTTCTCATACTGAGAATGATTTGTAGAGTGATAAGTGTGTTTTTTTCTTTCCTCGTAGCATGGTTCACTAAGTTTTTTGAATTTGTTAAGGGCATTTTAGGATACCCGCAATTATACATCCTACTCTAGGTGGTTTAGGAGTTGGATTGATAGCTCTAAGGTATCCTTGGATCTTGTATTGAGGCTTCACAAATTTTGATATTGCATACTAGAAAGAGTGCATCGGCTTCTGGAATATGTCTATTGACTTAATTTTTTGGTGAAAAATTGGGTGCCACGTCCCTTTCCAAAGGATATGGTCTTGTAGGAGGGTTATATGCTCCAAGATTGATGATTTGTGCTTTAGTTGATATTGTTTTTGATGGCCTAGCTGCTAAGTTAATCAATGCAAAATTATCAGGATTAGCAATTTGGGTAGCATCTATAGAAAACCAATCAAAGGATATCGAGTCTGGATATGCACAAGAGTCTATGAATGCATATGTAGCTTTGACATATAATAATATTGAACAAAATGGACAAAACATTTTGAGAAAAATGGGTGATGAAATGAAGTAGAAATCTATATTGTATCTGATGGTGTTGGGGAAGAAATGATAATGACAATAATATTTTACATGATGTGAAGGTTTCTTAATCCATGTTGCAATATTTAATAGGATCACGCCTGTAGAAAAAAGGTTATACCCAGGATGCGTCTGTCCATCCACCTAAAGGGACAACTACTACTTCCTTCGCAGCTTTGAGTTGTTTGAAATTTTTTGTGGGAGATGAACTAATTATTGGTAGTCTATTTGTAAGAGGCCTCTGTAAGGAAATATAGAATATTTTGGTGGTGGAAAGGGTCAAATATAAGACTGTGACTCCTGCCTAATCCTGTTTAAATGAGATAGATGTTTATAAATATGATGAACGGAAACTACATGACATTTTGCACCAAATAGATTCATGCATTTGAGAGGTCATTGAGAGGAAGAAATATCACTTATATATTAAGATGAAAAAGATACAATTGAAATTTTGATTCTACCATATAATAATTTTGAGAAGAATTTCCATTTAAATGCAACATGGGTGGTCCAATTCCATATTAATTCCACTTTTCCTACAAAAGTGTTTTTGTTGATGGGTGGATAAGTTTATGTGTTTATGCTCTATGGTTCATTTTCAGGGTTGTACAACACTTTTGAAAATTATCAAGACTTCAACACTCCGTTCCTGAAGGAATTAGGCTCATGGTTTGCAGATGAAAGTATTTATTTAAAAAGAAAATCACGGACAATGATTTTGGTGGCATTTATCCATATTTTAAAATAGAAACGCTACTAAATTGCGTGTATTATTTAGAAAAGAAGAGTATGCAAATTTTAAAGGAAACATGCTATTTAGTGGATCCTGAGGCTTCTCTAGGGAAATATTATCTTCCTTAACACTTGTCGGCTTATGCTATTTTGTTGGAATGGAGGGAAGAACGAAGATAAGTTGGTCAAATTATTCCACTTATTTTGGATCTTCAACATGTTCTCTATAATTAAACCTTCATATCATTCCATTTGTGCTATATTTGGATAAAGGGATTCTCAATCCTTTGATTATGTAATTGAATACTATCACTAGGAATTCTTGATCCATCAATTTTGTATCTAAGACTCTATCATGTAAAATCTATATATTTTATAAATGAAATGTTATGAGGGGTCAAAGAGTGTGAGGTTGAGTCTGAGTGCTTAATGTAATATTGGAAAGGGCGAAGTTCGAACTTTGCAGTTTTTGATCATCACTAGGACTTTGATCAAGTTTTGAGCTAAGTTCTACATATGTGTACATATTTCATCTAGACCTATAAAGACCTATATAATATATACTTATAAAGACCTATAAAGACCTATAAAGACTTATAATATATTTCTTCTATACCTATAAAGACCTATTTCTTGTAGTCCATTTGTCAATATATAATATATACTTATTTCTTCTTTTCCATTTGTCAATAGCTACTAAAATATCTAGTTCAATTCTATTTTCTCAACTCCCTGATCTTTGGCATAATCTATAAACCTTAAAACTTAACTCCTATAGTTTATTTACAGAGATGGATAATCTCACTATTCCCCCCTCCATCCAAGCAAGAAAATACCCAATTATTGAATGGCTTGACATTGATCTCCTCGACAATCAAGGAGGTTGTCTCAAGGACTAACATTTTCTGCCCTTGTTGTCGGGGATGAAGCAATGGATATATTTTCCCCGAGAAGAACGAAAATGAAGAGATATATTGTTTGATGGTGAAAAAGGAATAAACAGATGGGTTTGATTGAAATATTTCACCTGGAGACTCTACGATTGAAGACTCCATTGGAGGAAGAATCCGATTGATAGAAAGATGAAAGAACTGAAGGTAAAAACCTGGTATCAAATCATAAGTTTCTTTCATGAATTTATATTATTTTTCATTAGTTCCTTCTTGTATTTTCCCTTACGTGTGAAAAGGATCATCCTATGCTTTGTTTACTCTCATGATCACAAGCCTTCATTTGTTTATCCCTCATTGGAAGAAGATATATCATCCTCTCATGTTATACATCTTAATCTTATTCCTCCACTTGAACCTTATGATGAAAATGATGTACATATACCCATTTGTTCTGAACATAAGAAATCATGTCAAGTTGTAGCAAACAAATATGATTTATATTTTGATATCCATGTTGAACCTGATATTCAACCTACTAAAGTTTAGTCTAGAATAAGAAGATAATTTTTTAGACCTTTGAAGTTTCCCCTTATCCTCCATGATTACCCTCATAATGTTTTAGATTATCTTCCTATGTTCAATGGAGGAAACCATGTTGCAACTGAGAAGCACCTGGAAGTTTTCGTTAATTTCATTGATAATTTTGAAATTATGCATGAGGATGTAGTTATGAGGTTATTTTTCAAATCCTTATTTGAAGATGTTGCATTATGGTTCAGAAATTTGGAATCTTGTTCCATTGGTTCATGGGATGATTTTCATTATACATTTTAGAGATATTGGGGTGAAAATAAATCTTTTGATCAATACTTTATTGAATTAAATTATTTAAAGAGGGAGGAGGATGAAGTTCTTACCATATTCAACAAGAGATTTCACAATTTTTATTACAGTATGACTATGGATATCCATCCTTTTGAAATTGTTTCCATGTTGTATATAAAATATCAACACTCTGATCTAGTTTTTTATCTCAAAGAAAATACATCCTCATCACTAAAACAATTATTTGTCGATGCTAGAGAAATTGAGGAAAATTTGCAGGCCTGTGATAGACTTCAATATCAGGTTTGTGATGAACATTTACATTCAGATGAGCAGGAGGATAATTGTCAACATAAATTAGGTTTGGATCAAAATCCTACATCATCTTTAGTTTTTTCTATTAACAGGGATATGGATTATACTTGTGTTCATAATGAGATTGATAGTTTTGCATAGGTGATTGTATACATGATTGTATACCTCTAGTTGACTATAGTGGGATTTTTTTAATTCCTATTATAAAATTATGTCATGATTATTTTGTTGAAAAGATAGTTGTTGCTACGAAGCGTCTTGTTGTGCATACTACAAATCAGCCAAATTATTTTGATTATGACCTTCAATATTTTATGTTCTCAATATTTGAACAATAGTTTTCATTACAGGATTGTTACGAGGAAAATATCTCTATGGCTAGGGGTAAACCTCAACAGAGGGAAACAACTGAAGAAATCAACTCTAATCTCAAGTATGCTATATAAACAAATATGCTAGCAAGACAAGATAAAAGGCCTGCCTCGTCTAGACATTTGATAAAGTCTGCCATTGAGCACTTGAACCAAAGCGATATACCTACAAATAGTCCTCAACAACCAAGAAACACGAGAATGTGGTGATAATATATAATGTTAGCACATTCAATAGCATAATCCATCAATATTCATAAAAAATACGCCCATGGAATAACAATTCAAATATTCGCAAGATATTAATTGGACGAGAAAAGAGTATTTCTATTAAATCATAATCAACATAAGTGAATGAATTACAAACTTTCGTGTCGGTACGATTCAGAACCGAGAAACTAAGTTCCTTCCAGTTGGGCCTCCACCATTTCAATCATCCACCAAAGGAAAACTCATATAAGAGAGACAATGAGGTTCTCAATCAATAAGGGAAGATCTTGGGGGTTGAACAATGTGTTCAGAATTACAGGATAAAGGGATACAGACTCAATGTGAAGTGAATAATTTCTTCAGAGTAACTTTGGTCTCAAAGTTGAATTCTTCTCCTCTTTTCCATAGCTCAGATTTGGCCCATTTGTAGCCTTCAAGTGGAACTGAAGGGTCGAGTTGGAACATTTCCAGTATATGGAAGGCCAAGGATCATAGATCTCGTGACATGACATGGAAACCCAACATCATTTTTAAATTTTGGGAACAAATCCCGATGTACACAGGATGTAATGGTGCAACCTATGTATACGCATGTTGTAATATAGGCAGGGCGCGTATATGTGGACAAGTCATGTTTTTATCTCTGGGATTTGCAAAAAGGGACTTCAAGTCTATATAGGGAAATGGAAAAAAGGCCCTCTGTGCAAGTATGCCTAGGGTGAGGAAAATATTTCTATAATAGATGCCCCTTAATGTGTGAGGTCAGAGGAGTATCTGCGATAGTCAAAATACATTATAAAACCCAGAAGTCGAGTAATGGAGACCCAACTGGAAGAACTATTTGCTCATTACAATATGTACTAACTCTGCATACATGGATTCCAATTTGAATTACACTGCAGATCCATGTGAAAATATACCAAACAACTATCCATGGCTATGAATAGGAAATACAAAGGTGGCTACATGCCAAAAGATTTCATAGTCACGAACAAGGCCCAGTAAAACCAATCTCAAAATAAATCTAAAGATATTTGTATACAATGGATTTCCATATGATCTCCCATGATCATTGAAGTCACATAGGTATTGGTCCAATGAAAGGTAGAAATAGCTCAAGAAATATGGGACTATAAATTGATGTCTTCAAGTCTTCTACACAATCCATGAAAGGTGCAATTCTAGATTGTGTGAATAAAGGAGTTGAGGTCGAACACAATGAGCCTTCGTTTGATTGTACCAATCATTGAGGTATACCATTAGCAAACGTGAGACAACCTATCGATGATGAAAGTAGGTATCAAGGCACCAAGTACATTCTTACAAGTGTGAATAAAGGAGTTGGGGTCAAACACTCGAAGAATCCATCGATCATGAGACATTGATGTATTTCCAACTATCGATGGTGATAGAACCTGCCACTAATGACTGCAAACCTCTAGGTACTCATAGAAATCTAGGTCTCGTCTCCAGAATAGATGAGTTGAAGTCAATGGAAGGACACCCGCCAAAAGGAGAGAATTAAGGCATCTCTCATCATTAATCACGAGGTACAAAGAAGGAGCTTGATGATTTGGAGGAAATCAGATGAAGAACATGTTCATGAACCAACAACCCTGTGCATATTTCATGTGTTCCAGGTGAAAGCGCTACATGAAAACGACCTTATGAATAACAACCAATGAGGAAAACTATTGAAAAATGCGAGGAAACCAACAATAGGGATAATGGAATCGAGGAAACTACAGGAATCCCAATGTGTGAATAGATTTCTTGTTGTTGAACAGAAGGGAAACCACCTATTCAATGACCAATGATGAAATGTTGACTATTGGGTTCAAGGTTACCTACCAATGAGGAAATTAGGACTAGGGTGCGCAATAGGAATACAAATTCACGTGATTTTGAGACAGACTGTGGGTATGGCCGACATGCAAAGTCAAGAGTTCTGAGGAATGGCCAACACAGGTTGATAAAAATCCTTTGAACAAGAGAATGAGACATATGGACGACTCTGGCAGCATAGACTCAATGATGAAACCTTGATATGTAGGAGGCATCAATCAAACTCTCAATAGGGACAAAAAGAGTATCTAGTCGGAGAATTAAACTCTATGTAATGAGATCAACTTCCTAAGGTCATTCTAAACCCAAAATTTATGCTATGTTTAAAGGTGACATGACTGCTGACAATATAAGATAATACTCCCTTCCCGCCCATTTTTTTTTGTTTTTTCATAGTCAAATGAATGTTATGATGCAGAGGAGGAAGTGAGTGTCACAAGTAAGAAAAACTAGTTCCAGTAGTGGAACATAACTATGCTCAATGAAAGGAGGTGCATGCGGGAGATGGACACTCGGGGGAATGTTCCCTCCTAGGTATAGGGTGTCAAGTTGTGAAAGATATAAACAAGGCTCTTCTTGGTTGAGGATGCAAAAGTGTTGAGGTAAAGGGTTCATAACACAAAGCGAGAACCGACAATAGGCTCAATACTGCAAGCAAGGGCATGAGATGAAATCACAACTTAAAGCCAAAAAATGTCCTTTTTCGTAATCTTAGACTACTTGGTTTGAAAAAGGGATAAACTTGCACCAAATAGACGTCCTTTCAAATCCAATTTATGAGTGTGAAAGAGACAAGTTCACTTGACAATCTTTTCACTTTTTGAAAATGAGTCGGAAAAGAGATTAAATCAAACTCATTTGGGAGTCCTCTAGGTATAGGTCAACATGTTTATGAGTGATAAATGAGGTCCAACATAAAGTCATGTATTAGATATAAGAGACTCCCAGTCCTACGGAAAAAATATCTGCATGGGCACCAAATAAAGAAGAGGATATAACTAGGGTACCCATGTTTGGTAAGTCTCTACCATTTGATAATGACACTTTTAGTAGTAGATACAAGGTTATGTGTCACTATAAAATGGGTTCGTACCTAAGGCATATGAGTGACAGTCATAGGACGATGCAAGTGTGCATGATGGAATGGATACATATCCTATATGCTAGGTAGCGAAAATACCCATCCAAAGTTACGAACGGATGACATAACGCTGAAAAACACAAGAATCCCTGGACAAAACTACAAAAACCAACTGAATCCACTGTCGTATTAGTCCATTAGGTGAAAATATTATCCGAAACTCTGCAAAGTGGGTAAAATTTTTCTATAAATAGTATAAAAAAACAAATTTACTATACCATTTGTATTTTTTACCCAAATAGTGTATTTTGGACTAAATTACCTTAGAACTTCAACTGGTGACTGCGAGAGCTACAAGTGATATAATCGACGACTGTCTGGACCAGGCAATTCCTCTTCCTCTCCTCTTTCTTTTCAGTGGATTAGATTTTGTATTTAGGTTCCAATTTTTAATTTATTTAGGGCAAAAATTAGAACTTTAGGTGTACGCGGGCTATCGTTCATCAGGTTGCATATATGCATGATTATACATGGCTATCTAAAATAAACCCAACGTATAATCATCCCTATACACGATTGTGAACACTGCATCCTACGTATATGTCCGTAAACATTGTTTTTTATTGATTGCTAACTCAAAAAATGATTTTTCTCTTGCAGGATGGTGCTAGAGTGGAGGCAAAGGGAACATGAGGAGGTAGATGCTACTGTGGAAAGTGATCCAGGGGCCCAAATGGCCTTGAAAATATGTGGGTTGTATAATTTTTGGGCTCTCAAAGGGATGAGGGCCCAAGTGAGATTGTTGCAATTGCTCGTGGATTACTGGGATCCAGATAGTGAGAGATTCAACCTTGATGGTAAACCATTAAGGATTGAAGTTGAGGACATTTATTTCTTAATAGGTTTGTCACATCGGGGTGAGGTGGTCAACCTCAAAGCCTGGGGAGATGGGAGAGGTATGAAAATAGAGGAATACATAGACACTCATTGTATTGTAGGGACCGAGAAGGTCGGGAGTCAACTCCCCATTCGAGCAATAAACAATCTAAGCCTCAAGATTGTTGTCCTCATTTTGACATGGATCACATGATCGACCTCTTTGCACCAAGAATCAAGGTCGCTTATGTTCTACTCAGTAGAGTTCTTGAGACCCATGGTGTATGACTAGTGCACCTCACTACTGGCTAACATGAAGGGCCAGTTGACATAATGAAAATAGGGTATTAAGAGGAACTTTGGGTTCGCTTCTATATTGTGTATCTTTTTCTTCGAGCAGGTTCCAGGTTTGGGACCTAGAGTTGAGATCATTCTGCATGGGCCTTGCTATCTAGCCATGGCACAATGGACTGAGGTGATGAGATGATAGGGGGGAGGTAGGGTGCCCACACCCTACAACGATGACTTATTATACTAGTGGATATGGAAGGTCATAGCTATGGATGAATAAAATTACGTAGGGATCGACTTCAGAGGGGACCCAAACATGCCATTACCACTAGGGACCGCCTATGGGGACATAGGTATGCCAATTTTTTTTAAATATTTCATTTTTTTGTATTTTTGTATAGTAAAAAAAAATATTTTTGGATGACGTTTAAGTACTAATTAGACATGTATGTGACACAGACATAGGTTCGTCATGACCAGACAGACGTCCACGACATCGTCAAAGGCACTGGGGAGATGAGGCAGTGGGAGGAGATACAGATAGAGTCCTTCAAAACGTGCAGGGAAATCTGTCTCGTTTGACACAAAGGATTCCAATGGTTTAGGTGGAGGATATTTCGGAGGCTATGTAGCAACAAGTGGTAGCCGTGCCCAGAGCTTGGGTGTGACTCTTTCGATGTCTTTAAAACACCATAGTTTGCTATCATGACACTCATCTGGTGCCACAGGCGTAGATGTCATGACTTTTGTATGATTTGTTGTATATGTGTATTGAGGTTGTTAGCCCCAATTTTGTACTATAAACATCATAGTTTTATATATATATATATAAACATGGTTCTTTGACTTTACATATGTTACAATGTGTACATTGATGAGAATGTTTTCTTTGCTTTATTTATGTGACAAATGCCAATCTAAAACAAAATTAGCATATGCATAGGATACATAATTATAACTCCTAGGTATGTGATGATAAGTAATAAAATCAAACTGTCGTTCTAAAAGTTGTACTCATAGAAATCGTCAGAGTAACAAAGGGTCACACACACAGTAACTGTCGTTCAAATGAAATACTAATAACTAGGAATCTAGGCAAACCTCCAAAGAGAGAATACCATGTGAAATGGCATCGCATAAAAGTTCTATAGCGAAGATATATTCAACCACATTATTCATGGATGGACCTAGGCATATGCCACCTGAAGACACCACTAGACCCTTGGGTGAATAAACAACCCAAGCGACGGAAGACAATTTCCTTGTATGACAACTGGCTCTGTCTGCGAATCCTAAGTAGACCGAAGACTCCATTGACATCTGCCAACCAAGGGAAAACTCGATAAGCAAGTTGAAGATGAAAAATAAAGGGAAAATATATATACACTAAATTACATTAGTATACAAAGAGTTACTCCCAATCTTGGGGCTCAAGCATAATATATTTTCAAATAGAGCCCATTCTGGGCTCAACCAACATGTTCCCTTCATAATCTACTAATTCATAGGATTATTTTTCTAAGACACATCGCACGATATAGGGACCGTGCAACATGGGTTTGAACTTTCCTTCCCCCAATGGTTATTTGGCTTGATCATATATAATGATCAAGTCACCCTCAGCGTACAGCTGAGGACAAACATACTTATCGTATTGTACCTTGGCACGTATTTTATTTGCTTCGATAATTGTAGAGGTGTCTCGATGATGATCATCCACACTCTCTAGGTGTATGAGGTGTCGTTCGAGATCGAAAGTGTCATGTAGGAGTGAAACTGCCAATCTAAGAGAAGGGATTTCACATTCAATAGGTAAGATCAATTCCACACTGTGTACTAAATGGAAAGGAGAAAAACTAGTGGAAATCTTGAACGAGGTTCGACATGCCCAAAGTGTAGGATATAACATGATATGCTAGTCATATTTTCTCTAGCTAACAATTTTCTGCAAAATGGTCTTGAGAGACTTGTTCATGACCTCTACCTATCCATTTTCCTGGGGGTAGTAAGGGGAAGAATGACCATGCTTAAAACCCAGTTTAGATCCTAGTTCTTCCATCATTTCATTCTGAAAGTGACTGCCATGATTAGTGACAATCTCACTCGGGATTCTGAACCTGGCTATAATTTGATTGAATACGAAGAAGGCAAAATTCATCCCCTCGAATTTAACTATAGGCATGGCCTCAAACCACTTAGTAAAGTATTCTATGGCCATGATGATGTGTTGATGCCCCCCAACCGAAGTTGGGCTGCAATCCACAAAGTCCACCCCCACTTGGTGAAGGGACCGATAGTAATGACTGGATGGAGAGGGGTTGGATGGGAGCGCATTTTCTGAGTGAACACCTGGCAGGGATGACACTTCTTAACCACTTCAATGCAATATTTAAAGATATATGGCCAAAAATAACCGGCTCACAAAATTTACTGGGTTGTCGCAAGCCTGAATAGATGACAACCAAAAGCCCCACTGTGGCAATCGTTTAGAAAAGAATCAACTTCTTCATGAGTTAAACAACAATGCAATATATTGTCCACTCCTCGAATATACAAAGTGTCACCGAAGATAAGGTAGTTCTTATATTGGTATCGTATACGTCGTCGGTCATCTCGCGAAAGGTGCTAATGGAACTTCAAAGTTTGAAGATAGAGAACAATGTCTCCATACCAGGGGTCAGATGATGAGACAAGTAAAATGTGTTCATCCGCAAATGAATCCACATGAATAACATCCTGGTCTAATTGAGGGAAGTCACATATTAACTCCACAAAGACTAGTGATTTCTTGAATTTCGCAAAAGGGAAAACGAGATCGAATTCTTGTAAAATGACAATCCATTTATTGTACTTTCCCCTTATGATATGCCTGGTAAGGACGTATTGAAATGGATTGACATCGGCAACCACAATAATTTTGCAAAGAAATATATAATTCTATAACCGTTGGACTGTGTGAATGGCAACCAAAGCTAGCTTTCAACGTGAGAATATTTGAGTTCAGGACTGACTAAGTTTCGACTAAGACAATAAATGACATGCTCATGGAGCTAATCATCCTCCTGAACCAATACCATACCAATCATCTCTTTAGATGCGGTGACATAAATAAATTAATATCTACTATAGTCTGGTGACTTCAATAGAGGTGTTGATACCAAGGCTTTCTTCAAAGCATCAAAGGATTCTTGGGCTTGCTCATCCCAGATAAAAGGGGTGTCCTTCTTCAAGAGATGCATGAAAGCCTTAGTAATATTGGAATAGTTCACTATAAACCGACGTAAAAAGTTATCTTTCCCATGTAAACCTTGAAGTTTTCTAATAGTGCATGCGGGAGACAATCGAAGTATTTCCTCAACCTTTAACGGGTCTACCATGATCCCAGTCTTAGAGACTAAAAATCCTAGAAGACGACCTAACCTAATGCAAAATATGCATTTATGAGGGTTCAACCGGATGCGATAAGGATGGCATATTTCAAAAACTAGTTGAAGGTGCTTAGGGTGATCCACTCTCTTACGAGAGTGAGCAGCAATATCGTCAAGATAGGCTTCGAATATGTGCTTGAGATCATGAAATGCGAAGGTCATAGCATGTTGGAAGGTTGCTCCAGCATTTTTAAGGCCAAAAGGCATCTTCCGGTATGAAAAAGTACCCCAAGGACAAATAAATGTCATCTTATGTTGATCCTCAGGTTTAATCTAAATTTGGTTATACCCTTAAAATCCATCCATGAAAGAAAAAACTTCGCTCCCCGCACACTCGTTGAGAATGTGATCAATGAAAGGTGTCGGGAAGTTTTCCTTAGGACAAGCCTTGTTAGGGTCACAAAATTCCATGCATACGTGGATGGTTCCTTGCTTCATATTCACAGGAACAGGATTGGATACCCATTCAGTCAAGGGAACCGGGTATATAAAGACAACATTAAGAAATTTTTCTACCTCTGGTTTAATAGTAGGGGCCTTCCGAGGATTGACAACTCTAATAAGTTTCCGAACAGGCTTAGCATCTAGGTAAGTTTTAATCTCATGTTCGACAATTCGAGGGTCAATTCTTGGCATCTCTTCATATGCCAAGAGAATACATCTCATAATTCCTTGAATAGTTCGGTGTAGATCAAAATTTCTTATGGCGAACAATCTGCACCGATGTATACATTTTCAATATTTCCAGGGATACGAGAGATATCGATCGTGACGGTAGGTGAGATACTCGCCATTTTTCCTTCGACATAAATTTCGTGCATATCAAGTGGAACTATGGCATGACCGACTATCTCGCTCAAAGTAGATCTAAATTCATCTTGTTCAATTCTAGCAAACTCTGGGAGAAAATAAGAGCAATGAGAAATGATCCCAAGGTTTGTCAGAACCATTCATGGCCTCGATGATTGATTCATCCGAAGGTAAAGTCTCATCGAGGCAGTCATGTGAACAAGACGGTGAAGTGGTCCACAAAGCTCAAGAACATGATCTTCCTCATCCGTTTGCAAGGTAATAGGATCGAGATCGACATAAGAGTCAAGAAAAACTTGATACACTATATCTGCTATCGATAGTGGCATGGCCATTCCAGTATGTGATTAACCTTCACAAGATGCAATATATGAAGGTAGGGTCCAAGGATTGTTAAAATAGGAACTGCGGAAAGGAAAGGACCTATCTCACGAAACGGGCCTACTGGACATGGCGTAAATATGGTGAACCGGTACCATGAATTCGAAGGTACCCATAAGGGATGAATACATTTTGACACTAATGTTCTCATTTTTCGGCTCAGAACTGTCAACCACGGGCATCGACGATCCAACGGATGCACTAGGGCTATCATATGCAAAGGACAACTCATCAATCATCACGATCTTCCCATCATGAGGAAAAAAAACAGTATGAAAGATAGATGATATGATTGCAGTCATAACGTAAGTCCAATCATGTCCTAGTAAGAAGTTATAATTGAGGGGCACATCAACCACCTTGACATCCACCTCTACCATCTTCCCACCTAATTGGGTTGGAAAGGCAGGAAGAATATAGTGAGGGTTGAAGGAACGACCGTCAAAAGAAGTCAACATGGTTGGAGACTGAGAAAGAGTCGGAGAGCCGAGGGCTTTCCAACAGACCAGGGACATCACACATGTTGCAGTGTGTTCATCGACAATAGTACACTTGATGGTATATTTTGAGTATCCCACGTGGATTTGGAATGCCACATGGTAAGGCAAGTGAGGATTCACATATGTGACATCAAACTTGATAACCTTCAAGCCACAAGGATCTAGAGCTCCTAACATAGATAGAAAGGAATTCCTCTATGAACGACACGTCTAGAGTACCTCCAGAGCCACAATCTCACAAGGGGTTTGACCCAGGTCCTCAACAATAGAGTAATTCTGGGTAGCTCTAGAATTAGGATTGTGAGTAGAGCACTTGATTACTCCTTTCAGAATACGATATGGTGGCTTGGGTTTTTCGATCTGTAAGGGCATCTTCGGAGGAAGAGGAGACTCTAAACCAGGTACAGTTTGTGGAGAAATGTAATTGCGAGATCAAGTGGCTACATTAACCTCATATTTGACCACATTGATGCATAAATAGTCACCATATTGTGTCAGTGGTTTTTGACTCCCACTCGCCCCATTTTCAGAATTTGAGGAGCTCGAGGGCATGTGTTGGTTATGTGGAAAAGGATTCGTCAGCACAACGGGAGGTAGAGATAAACGCCTCGCAGCTTCTGCAAGTTTGGGACATAAATGGGTAAGGTGATCATCTGTACAAAGCTTACAGGGAAATGTCACCTTCCACCTTTCTCTCTTTCCCTCACCAACATTATTATTCATCTTCTCATTATTACCATTGTCCTTGGGTTTATTGTTATTCTTCCCACCTCTACGATTATTATTACGTCCTTTCTTCTTACTCCCTCCTGGTTGTTGGATACCATTTGGGCTAGTTGACGACTGCACGAAGCATACATCTACTGATTGAGTGGGATTATAGGACATAGATGAAGCTATCCCTCCTGCAGATTGGTTTAGAGACAAGTCTTTAAAATGGCTTGTCACCGACTCTGCGGATTTCACATTGACGAAGCCTACAATGTCATCGACATGCAGTCTAAGATTTTGTCTAGGGTCATAGTTTGACCTCGATGCATCAGGAAGAATCTCGTATAAAATCTTAGACTGAGCATATATAATATCTAACTATTGGGGTTTAAAAATATCTTCTTCCTTAGAAGTAACCCAGAATGTAGAAACATCCTTCGAAATATAAGGCAAGAGATATTTAAGGAACCACTCTAGCAAGAATTCTGGGGGTATATAGGCCTTGATAAACCTCTTTCATCTATGCCACTCCTGGATGTGATCCAAGATATGAGTGGCCCTATCCTGACTTAATGTGGACATAATTTTAATGCCAACATCATAACGAACCGAAAAATTGGAAGTGATTGAAGAAGACTAAAACTAACTGATTAAAAGTTTTGTATCCCCCCTATGTAGCTCGATATACCATTTCACGGCAACCCCCGTGAGGGTGCGTTGAAACAATATTAACTGAATAGATTTGTCAATAAGGGAATTTGAAGAGCACCATAGGTGAAAGGTGGTGACGTGATCACCAGGATCCTCACCAATCCTTCCCTCGAATTTTGGAGTAACCGAAGGAAGCTTAGTGGGGACAGAGGGCCATGATGGATCATGACACATAGGGTCATTCATTAACTTAGACAAGTCTAGAAATTTGAGCGTGGATGGAAATGAGAGACGAGGTTGTGGCATATGGCCCCAAGATCCCTAGAAAGATTGTGGTTGGGGAATCACATCCCATCTAGGTTTCTGGTAAGCACCATGGCCATGTTCGGGATTGTAAGAACCTCCTCTGAGATGATTCATAAGGGGTTGTTTGGGCACCATTCCAATGTAAATGTTCTAATTAGGGTTATAAAAACTACCCCCAACCAAAGTGGACCCAGGTTGGGAGTTTCCCAAGGTGTGAAATTGACATCCTCTAGGTGTGAATCTAGAGGATAAAGGTGGATTCGTCATGCCGAATGTGTTCGTCAGAATCGACACAGAGGAGGTGGGTGTAAAGGATGAAACATGAGAATAATCTTTTCTACCAAGTTGGTTACTCCATCCAGAAGAAATAGGATTAGACCCGAGGTTAAAAGGAGGAATTCCTCCAACGGTAGGAGTCGTTTGAGGGACATGAGTGCCACCAAATGAGAATGGAGTTTAAGGAGGAGTTGTTCCCCCAAGTCCAATGCTAGCATTAGTGCTAGCCGATGGGATGGAGTTTGAAAACTGCGATGTAAAATTTGGCATACCATAGGAAAAAGGACTAGAGGCCATAGGGATGGACTGAACATTATAGCCCGGTGAGTGAAAAAGAGTCCCAAAAGGGTTCGTGGCTATAGGTTGAGTATTCACTATAGGACGAGAAATGGTGATGATCGGCACCTCCAACACTACAACCATTGTGATTGAAGGTGTTGAAGGGGTACCATTAACTATAGTAGGTGTGGGAGTCGAAGGGCTCCTAGTATATTGATGAATCGGTTCAATACTCATCCTTGTACGATCACAAGTATGATAAGTGGAGGTGCGTGTACCACATTTGACAACTCTATTCCTTTTAGAAGGCAAAGACTCAAAATGCGATGGCAATTGTAAAAAGAGGTGAGACCTATGGGGAAGCTGGTCTAGCTCCATGATGACTCAAGACTCGACATATAGAAAACAAATCTTAAGGCCAACTAGTAATCAAAGAGCACACCAAAAATAATCAAACGACCAATATGCACACAAATAGGATAAAGTGGCTAAAAGGGACCTGCCTCTCTAAAGTAGGCATTCCTCACCCAAGAGGGGCTTGAGACTCCTCTGCTAAATATTAGAGGTAACATAATCAGTTATAAGGGCCCTCATGTGCTTAACAACCAGTCGGTCATATCCCCCCAAAGAGATAATACCCCATAAAGGTTGTGTGTTGTCTGACCCTTATCTGACCCAAGGTACCTACAAAATAACCCCTATAAGTAACATGTGTGGTACCTAAGTCAAGAAACTAAGCAACCGTGGTATAACCTATGCACCGATGAAAATTCATAAGTCAGGTCCACCATATGAGCAGGGTAGCAAAGCCCAAAACCTTGAAAGCACCACCTCTCACAGAGGTAAGGGCACTAACAATATCCCCATATACGAATAGATCCCCATAAATATATCTGATGCTAAGAAGGTATTGGGGGGATATCCCTTCAACCAACCTCATGCGACCTTGTGCTTTACTCCAGTGTAAACAGAGTCTCTTGATATTACTAATTATACAATGGATTTCTCCACTCCCTTAGTCAAACACATAAGTTGATTTAATAGCCTTGAAGAAGTTTACTCATGAAATCCTATTTTGAGGCTCTAAATCCTAAGCTAGTTTGTGTACCGTAGAAAGATAAAATCATTACTAATCAATTTTAAATTACAGTGTTACTTTTAATGGCCTTTCTTCCTCAAAAGTTGTGGTTGTGAAACTAGTGATGTTATGACTTAGAAAGTAAAATAAATGAATATGAATACAATGAAATGTCCTAACTTCAATTTCCAATAAATGATATGGTTTTCAAAATGCAATTCTCAATTCAATTATGCAATTCTAAATAAAAATGCAATCTTTCTTTACATGCACTAAGATTAATGATAAATACTCAAAGATCAACATACCAATCAATGTAAAATGCCTAATATTTTTGTATTTTCAATATAAGGGAATGAAAATGCAAGGACTGAACAACAACTGGATTTAAAGACTCTACCATATGTAAACAGAGGCAAACCAAGTAGGATATCAAGGAGAAAAACACCCAGCCTAAGATGCAAGGACAATCAAATGAAAAAGATGATGAGAAAGGCACTGCCCAAAAATTCAACCAAAGACAGGTTTCATGTCATTCCACAGACACTTAACAGTCACAACAGAGACCCAAGAAGACTAAAAAATCATCAAAACCTACCCAACAATCATCAAACCCAACCAAGCAACAAATGGTGATGTACACGACTGTTCAAAGGAAAAGTGTGTATGTAGGTATCTTGAAGAAGGACATCATGTGTATGTACGTGACGATCAAGAAAACACCTGCATATATGTTTCAAAACATGGGAAGGATAAGGAGAAGGAAAATCTTTCTATAACAAGGATCAAATCAATTTTGTTCTTCTTGATTATCATGAAGTGTATATTGATCAAGATTTGTTGTTGAGGGAAGAAGGAGGCCAATGTTTTCATAACAAGGTGGAATATGCATTTGACATTGTCTCAAATGTTTCTTTTAGTGTTTTTAATAATGGGATTGTTTTTCCAAATTTTCATGAAGACACAATTGCAGAAAGGGAAGAACCTTCTCTCATCAGAGGAAAAGATGCAATAATGAAATCAGAGGATGTGCTTAATATGGAGGAAACTTCATTTGAAGGCAATGAAATCAACCTACAACAATCTCTAGTTTTTTAGGAAAACGAGATTGACATCCCCAATAAAGCAGATCTAACACAAAAGAAATATTCTCTTTTGGGTCAGCTGGAGGTTTTTCATGAGTTTCATGATCTCGTGACAGTTTGGATGGAGTCCTTATTTTCAAAATTGTCACATTCTACAATTTTTGGTATACTACCTATTTGTAATTGTAAGTATAGGATGCATATGACATTTTTGATGCAACTATCAAATTATTTTTGCATTTTCTCACATAGTTGCAAACAAAAGGAACATTCCATTGGTCAGTTACTTGAATGGTTATTATGGAATTTTTCTTATACTTGAGTAAAATATTTTCAACAGTTAGATTAGGAGATGTACATAAATAATCTATGTTGTTATGTGAGAGTAGTTATGGTTTTAGTTTAGCTTGGTGTCGAAGAAGCATGACTCCATAGCGTAATGGAGGCACTGGTGCATAAATTTTTCTTCAGTTTGATTGGCCAATTGGTTTGTGTCATATATGAGAAGAGTTAAAGGTTACATGGCTTGAATGATAAGGAATATGGTCTGCATGTTCTTGGAGCCTCGCACGGAGGACTCCATCCCCAGTTGGAGCTAGTGTTAGCACATAAACCTACGATGCAAATTTTTTTCCAACTTTTTTATCCTTGTACATGCCTTGTTGAGTTTCCCTTAGCCTCTAGCCAAGTGTTTATATTTTCTTGTCTTTCCCATATATTAATCTACACGATCGTTTTCTAGATTTTAGTGCCCAAATGTCCTTCTCGATATCAATAATGAGTGGAAATGTTTTGCATGGAAATTTATATGTGGCATATATCACACAAAGGAATTTTTACAACACCCAAGAGTTATGTGTTGAAAGGATATTAGCTAAGTGTCAATGCCATTTTTTTTGACAAGAGAGAAGTGCAAAAATGTTTAATCCCAAGTTCCAAATGTTGAATTCCAAGACTACAAATGCCCAAATTATGCATGTGTCAAGGTGATCCTGTAAAGGTATTTAGTACTAGTCGAAACACCTCAAAGAGAAATTATAAAACTGCTAACAAATGTCAATGTAAGTGCTCAATTAATTACCAGAGGAGCTAGCGGGATATCAAACAGAATTCTCAAAGCTCAACAAACAGTGACTCCATTAGAGATGATCACCTTAATAATCCAAGGGTTTCAGATAATACCTCCAGTTCAAAGTGTCGATAAAGGAAATGCTACAGGTGTCATGGGTTCAATGCAACAGTTGTGAGTTGTTTATTTACCATCGAGAATGTTTTAAGGCCTCTTTGTGCATAAACTTCACCTCCTTTTTCAACTTCTATGATAATTTTGGCACATGTTTTTATCATCGACAGTGTCTGATGTTATAGTCGCTAGAAGTCTAGAATTTACAGTGCCCATATATGAGCTAAAATCAACTTCTTATCCAGGTGGATATCAGTGGCCACCCACCTTTTCCTACTGGTTCAAAACAATTTCCTGGCAATTTTGGTAATTTACTATTTTTAGCAGCTTTTTTTAGTCCTAAATTTTCGGGGCCGTTTTGAGGCCCTAAACGACATTTTTTGGGAAAATGGGGAGAAACATGTATTTTCCTTCAATGTTTCTCACATCAAAAGTTGTATTCCTCAGATAGATATTTCTAATGGTGTATCAAGTGCCCCAAACAAAGATCGTATGCAAAAGTTACGCCCCCGGGAAGTTGACATATCAACTACCTCCATCGGGGCCCGCAAACCTTTTGGATTTTCATCTTCCGGGCTTAGGGTTTTGGATTTTACTTATGTTAAAAAGGCCCTTAGAGCCTCATTGTAATAATCATATTCTTGTGAATGTGAGTAGCCATCACATATCTTCTCAGAGATAAGTTTCCACCATTGTAGCGAGTCTTTCACTTTGTATTTTTACAGTCTCTATACATTTATTTCATTAATAGAAATCATGCATTACTGTATTTATCCATTTCTGGAAATATTTGTGTATTTCATTGTAGTATCTCTGCTTTCATTTCATTCTAAAAAATAATCCGGATCAACTTCAAATCTTCCTTTGTATCTCATACTGAGAATGATTTGTAGAGAGGTAAGTGTGTTGTTTTCTCACTTGGTAGCATGGCTCACTAATTTTTTTGAATTTGTTAAGGGCCTTTTAGGATACTCACATTTATACATCCTTCTCTAGGTGGTTTAGGGGTTGTAATGATAGCTATAAGTTATCTCGAGATATTGTATTGGGGATTAAAAAATGTTGATACTGCATACTGGAAAGAGCACATCAAATCCTGGAATATGGTTGTTGAATTAATTTGTTGGTGCAAAAGTGGGTGCCATGTCCCTTTCCAAACAATTTGGTCTTGTAGGAGGGTTATATGCTCCAAGCTTGATGATTGGTGTTGTAGTTGGTATTGTTTATGGTGGCCTAGCTACCAAGTTAATCAATGCAACATTACCAAGATTAGAAATTTGGGTAGAATCTATAGAAAATCAATTAAAGGATATTGATTATGGATATGAAAAAGAGTCTCTACATGCATATGTATCTTTAAAAGATAACAAGATTGAACATAATGGAAAAAACATTTTGAGGAAAATGGGTGATGTAATGAAGTAGAAATATATATTGTATCTGATGGTGTTGGGGAAAACATGATAATAATAATGATATTTTACATGATGTGAAGGTTTCTCAGTCCATGTTGCAATTTTTAAGAAGATCACGCCTGTAGACAAAGGTTATACCCAGGATGCTTCTGTCCATCCACTTAAAGGCTGAACTACTACTTCCTTCGAAAAATTGAGTTGCTTGAAATGTTTTGTGGGAGATGAACTAATTATTGGTAGTGTGTTTGTAAGAGGCCTATGTAAGGAAATATATAATATTTTGGTGGTGCAAAGGGTCAAATATAAGACCATGACTCTTGCCTCATCCTGTTTGAATGAGATAGATGTTGCTAAATATGATGAATGGAAACTACGTGACTTTTTCACCAAATAGATTCCTGCATTTGAGAGGTCATTGAGAGGAAGAAATACTACTTATATATTAAGCTAAAAAAGATACAATTGAAAGTTTAATGCTACCAGATAATCATTTTGAGAAGAGTTTCCATTTAAATGCAGTAGGGGTGGTCCAATTCCATATTAATTCCACTTTTCCTGCAAAAGTATTTTTGTTGATGGGTGGATAAGTTTATGTGATTATGCTCTATGGTTCATGTTCAGGGTTGTACAAAACTTTTGAAAATTATAAACACTTCAACACTTTGTTCCTAAATGAATTAGGCTTATGGTTTGCATATGAAAGTATTCATTTCAAAAACAATTCACGGAAAATGATTTTGGTAGTGTTTATCCATATTTTAAAATAGAAATGCTACTAAATTGCCTGTATTATTCAAAAAAGTAGAGTATGTAGATTTTAAAGGCAATGTGTTATTTAGTGGATCCTAAGGCTTATCTAGGGAGGGATTACATTCCTTAATACCTATGAGCTTGTGTTATTTTCTTGGGATCAAGGGAAGAACGAAGATACGTTGGTCAAAGTATTCCACCTATTTTGGATCTTCAACAACGTTTCTATAATTCAACCTTAATATCATTCCACTTGTGCTATATTTGGATAAAAGGATTCTTGATCCTTTGATTATGTAACTAAATACTATCACTAGGAATTCTCGATCCATCAATTTTGGATCTAAGACTCTATCATGTAAAATCTATATATTCTATGAATTAGATGTTATGAGGGGTTGAAGAGTGTGAGGTTGAGTCCGAGTCCTTAATGTAATAGTGGAAAGGGCCAAGTCTGAACTTTGTAGTTTGTGATCATCACTGGGACTTTGATCAAGTTTTGAGTTTAATTCTACATCTGTGTACATGTTTCTTCTATTTGTTATAAAATTGCACTATTATCTCCAGTTATATTTTCAGTTTCTTTTGTATTGAATGCCTCTCTTCAAAAGCATGAAATTATATATTGTGTTCATGAGAAAATTTTCATAGACTTGTAAGGATTCCAGTTTTATTAATTATTCTTCTAGTTAAGTGTTTAGCTATAAGTACATGTGATGGTTGGTTCATTTGAAATACTTACTTATTTCTTCTTTTCCATCTGTCAATAGCTACTAAAATATCTTGTTCAGTTCTATTTTCTTAGCTCCCTGATATTTGGCAGAATCCATAAACCTAAAAACTTGCCTCCTATAGTTTATTTACAGAGCTGGATAGTCTCACTTTCCCCCCTCCATCCAAGCAAGAAAATACCCAATTATTGAATGGATTGACAATGATATCCTCAACAATAAAGGAAGTTGTCTCAAGGACTAACAACTACCACCATTCTATATGGCTTGTGAGCTTTGAATTTTATAGTATTTTGTATTCTGGACATTCATTAATAGAATCTGAGTTTAACTATATTATTTTGTTTCTTGAAATAGTTCTGTGTGTTTCCTGATGATATCTCTTCATTTCGTTCTCAATATAATCTGTATCAATGGTATCAGAGATATAAGCTCTTTGTTGTTTCTCTGTGCATGTCCCCAATGAGGTCATGATATTGGAAGTTGGGCCTCAAACAGGTTGAGATTGGGGAAGAACACTCCCACCGACTCAAGCATCCTCCCATGGAAAAAGAAAAGAGAGACACCATAGTAGGAGATCCTATCAAACTATTTCTTGAGGAAGCCCTCGTACGATAGAGGAACGAGATGATGGATATTTTTTCCAATATTCTTCAAGATTTTCCAACGATAATGGAGGCACCTTCAACCAGCAGTCACTTTGTTGGTGCAGTTCCCTTTAAGGTAAAGGTTAACTTTGATATTCCTTTATTTGAAGGCTATATATATGTTGATTCTTTGGAAAAATGGTTGTCTACTAGAGGGTTAGTTCTCTATCCAAAATTATTCCAGCAATGAAAAAATCACCTCTGTGCTCCTTAAATCTCTTCCCCATGTCAGAGAGTGGTGGGAGACATACTGTGAGAAATAGGTTGGAGATGAGATTGCAATTTTTTGGCTAGGAACCACTCGATAGGATTTTGGTGATGACCTCAAGGAAGAATACTACCCTTATGTAAACTATGATGACCAATACATGATATGGAAAAATCTGCGTTAGGAGAGAGACCAGATAGTTCCAGATTACACCAACATCTTCCATACCTCACACAAAAAGGCAGGTATTAAAGACTCCAACTGGCACCTGGTTTTGAAGTACCAAAGTGGCCTACATAGGTAAATCCAAACATATATGGAGTTCCTATAAATATCCTCACAAGGAGCCACTTATCAATATGTTGTCAAGATCGAGCAAAATTTCAAGCAAAAGAATAAGCAAGATTTCAGTTATGCAAACTCATTGTGGAAAAAGCATGGTAAAGGTGGCCCTAACTCCTAGAGAAAAGGATACAGAAAGGATGGCCAGTCCCAAGACAAACTGTCAAAGCCACAAGAAAATAAGGGTAACAAGAACTCAAAGAAGGAAATTGGAAAGTGGTGCGAGTTCAACAAAATCCCTTGGCACAACACTGATGAATGTCTATCTAAAAAATTGTTTTTGGTCGAGACAAAATCCTTAGATTTGGATGTTGAATTAGACTCGGATTTAGAACTAAATAAGAGGAAACAGATCATTGACATAGAACCCAATGTCACCATCGCTACCACAAAGGTCTAGTTAGAGGAACAAGAGGAGCCTAAAGAAGGGAAGTGCCTCTTCCACTCACAGATGTGGGTGAAGTGAAACCCACTCCATTTCATTGTTTACAGTGATATCCAAAACAACCTAATCTTAGTAGAGGTCATCAAGAGGTTGAACCTAAAAATGAAACCGCACCCTCAAACTTATACTATCGGTTGGATCAGCTACGGATGAGACATACATGTCAACCAACAATGTTGTTTGCACTACAACATCAAAACCTTCAAATAAAATGTATCGTGTGATGTCGAATTCCTTTAAGTTTGTGATGTTATTTTAGGACAACCATATATGTGGAAGCGTCATGTTGTTTATGAATCTAGGCCATGTATATTCATTATTAATTTTGGAGGTCAAATATATAGGGTACCGGAGGTAGCCCCAACTATTGCAGTATCTTTGATCTCTGTAAAGAAGTGCATAAGGGTGGTCTCTTAGACTAGAAGATTTATCCTCTTTATGGTCCGACCGGGAGGAAAAAAAAAGGTCATTGCAACCACAAAAACCTTTGCATGATGTGTTTCTACTCAATAGAAGAAGATGGATAATATAGTAGAAGAGCTCAAAGAAATATTTGACTCACCTATTAGGTTTCCTTTGCACTGTCAGGTAAATAACTTAATTGATTTGACACCTTGTGTTATTCTTTGTAATGGTCTGGTGTATAGGTGCTCTATTATGGAGAATGAAGAAATCAAATGCTAGATCCAAGAGATAATTTTAAAGGGCTACATTATACCAAGCTCCTCACCTTGCGAGAGCCCAATTTTTCTATTACAAAAGAAGGATGGGAAATGGTGACTTTGTATTGATTATAGACCCCTTAACAAGATCACAATAAAAAAACCAGTACCCAATCCCCCGAATTGATGATCTTCTATATCAGCTCAAGGGTGCCAAATGTTTTAGTAATATTGATCTAAAGTCAGGCTATCTCCAGGTGTTGATTGAGAAAAATGATGTATGGAAGACAACCTTCAAGAATAAAGAAGGTCTCTTCGAGTGGATGGTCATGCCTTTCATCTTGACTAATTCCTTGACCACATTCATGTAGATGATGGATGATATCTTGCATCCATTCAAAAAACAATTTGTGGTTGTATATTTGGATGACATACTCATATTTAGAAAAACCTAGGAGGAACATTTGAAGAAAATTTAGTAGGTCTTGGGCACGCTATGATAACACAAGTTATATGCCAATTTAGAGAGGTGTTCATTTGACATGAAAATAATTCAATATTTGGGATACATCATGGATGAGCATGGTGTGCATGTGGATCCATCCAAGATCCAAGTCATCTGTTATTGGAAATCCCTAAAGACAGTGACCGAGCTCCACAACTTCTTGGGCCTCACCAAGTTCTACTACAGGTTTTTGTTGGGGTTCTCTCATATCACTTGGGCCCTAATTTAGGTGACCAAAGGTGGAGCCAAGGACAAGTTTGTTTGGGCCGCTTCACAACATAAATCATTTAAGGATTTTAAATTCCTCCTCTACTCAACACAAATCCTAATTCTTCCATATCTGCAACAACCATTTGAGATTGAGAAATATGCTTCAGATTATTCTATCGGTGAAATCCTCACTCAACTGGGCATCCAGTGGCATATCACAGTGAAACACTATATGATGTTTTTCAAATATACCCCACCTATGACAAAGAAATGTAATCCATCGTGCAAGAATATTGAGAGTGGAAGCATTATATTATAGTAAAGGAAATTATTATACACACTGATAACATGCCTCTTCAATTCATGCATACACAAGGAAAGTTATAGAATGGATGCCATCAGAAGTGGTCCATGTACCTATAACCATTCCACTTGAAAATCAAGTACAAGAAGGGAAGCACCAACCATGCTGCAGAATCCCTCAGGAAACCTCCAATTGTGTCACTATCCACAATTCTTAACTCGTGTGGGAATGAGACCTCCAGGTGGCCACAATTATACAAAAATGAATCTCATTTTTTTGCTACCTATAAAAAATTGAGCACATGAAAATCAGTTCTAGACTTCCATCTATAGGATGATATGCTATGCCATCTGATCCATATCTATGTTCCTTCAAGTGAGAATGAAAAGATGATTTAGGAAGAGCATTATAGTTGGGAGTTAAGACACTTTGGTGTGGAAAAAACAATGGAAATATTGCAAAATATTTTTTATTGGTTGAAGGTTCGACAATATTTGCACAAGTATATGAGATTCTGCACTACCTATTCCATTTCCAAAATCCCCATGATGAAACATGGGCTATACACCCCTTTTCCTACTCCTGATAGGCCTTGTGAGTCCATCTCCATGGATTACATGTCTGGTATACCTTCAACCAGAAATGGTAATGACTGTGTCCTCGTGGTCGTTGATCGAGAATCTAAGATGGTAGTTTTGGCATTATGCAAGAAGAGTATAAAAACTAAGGCCACCACTAATACATTCTTTGAACATTTTTGGGTTCATTTTGAGCTCCCACAGGCCATTATTTAAAATCGAGAAAATAGGTTTTAGAGCACTTTCTGGTCTAGCCTATGGTTGATGATGGACACCAAGATGACCAAATCGAATGCCTTCCACCCATAGATTGATGGAAAAATAGAGGTATTCAATAGGATGATTGTTCATATATTGAGGATGTACAATTCCAAACATCCATGCACATGGGATGAACGACTTCCTTATGTTCAAAATAGCTACAACAGATCCCTCCATAGCTCTATTGGCCCAAACCCTTTTCAGATGTGCATGGGGTTCCAAACATTGGCCCCCATTGATGTAACTCTACCCATTGCAGCTACACATGAAGAGTCCTCCCATGATCTGATGAAGATTGATAGAGAATATAAATTTGTTGATTGAATCCAAGACATCCAACAACAAGTTCATGGTATTTTGCAGAAATCCAATGCCAAGTACAAGCAGTACCACAATCAACATCGTGTACCACACAAGTTTTAGGTGGGAGATAAAGTATGGTTTCATTTGTAGAAAGAGTGCTTCATATGACCCCATCAGAATCTCTCAACACTCTAATACAGGCCTTACACCATCACAAAGGTTGTGGGTGATAATTCTTTTGAATGAAGTATTCCCACTTTCCTTGGCTTGCACCCTTTGTTTAATGTGGAACTACTTCGACCATATTTTCCACCTCTCCTAGACACTTCAAATGCGGTTGAGAACATGGCCCTTACAAAAATTAATCCTAACTACATTGAACAAGAAACAGTTGATCAGATCCTGGACACCATGATGAATGGCACCCACCAACAAAACATCCAACTCTATCGAGTCGTTAAAGCATGGAAACTTCTTCAATATGGAAAGTGGCTCACTAGAAGTTAGATTCAACAAAAGCTTCCCCATATGATGAACTTGATGCAATGGGGAAAGGGGGAGGAATGATCTAGGTGGACATTGGTGGCCACTCACTTGTTCCACTAATTATGACTGGTTCTACATATTTGTAGTTTTTCTACAATATTTTGGGCCCCAAACTTTCAGGGTCGTTTTTAGGCCCTAAACGACATTTATTTGGCACAAAAAGGCCTACCATGCAGGATAAGAGAGATTCTAGGGTGAAAATAATGTGTACTTCTCACCTAGACATTTCCAACAAGGTACTGAACACCCCAAACAAAGATCGTATGCAAAATTTGCACCCCCAAGAGGTTGACGTATCAACTAACCACATCAGGGCCCACAAACATTTTTGTGTTTCATCTTCTGGGGTTAGGGTTTTGGATGTTTATGGTTTTCTCATTGATGGTTTATGATAAAAGTCCCTTTTTTACCTCTTTGTAATCAATTTCTTAAGACTGAGCATAACCTACACATCTCTCTCTTTAGACATAAGCTACCACCAGTTCAGATAGCTTGTGTGCTTTTCATTTTACGGTCTTTTCTATTCTAGACAATCATTAATAGAATCTGAGTTTTATTGTATTATTGTTTTTCTTGTAATATATATGTCTTTCCTTATTATATATCTACCTTCATGTTGTTCTCAATATAATCCAGATCATTGGTATCAGAGCAATATGCTCTTTGTTGTTTCTCTGTGCATGTCCATGATGAGGTCAGGCTATTAGGAGTTGGATCTCGAATTGGTTGAGCTCAGGGAAGCACACTCTCGCTAGACCAAGCATCCTCTCATGGTATAAGAAAAGGAAGATGATGGAGCAATATATCCTATCAAACTATTTCTCTAGGAATACCTCACGTGATAGAGGAACGAGATGATGGATAATTTCACCTAGATCCTTCGACGGTTTCCAACCAAAATGGAGGCACCTTCAACCAACAATCACTTTAAAGGTGCAACACTCTTTAAGGTGAAATTTAACTTTGATATTCCTTTATTTGAAGGCCATATAGACACTGATGATTTGGAAAAATGGTTAAGTTTTGTTGGGATCTAGTTTTGTCATATTTTCCTCCATACAAATACACTCATCATTACACCTTCTCCCTGTATTTAATCCAAAATATATCCCTGATTACAACATAAACCTCCATTATCTCTTGTTATTCATCCTATGTGGTTAATACATAATTTTCCATATTTTTAGTGATTAAAAGGATGATTATACAATAGTTTTACTGATGATGGTTTAATCTTATGTTTCTATGTCCAAACAATATGTTCCCACACTCCAATTCATATGGTACCAGACGGTTCTACAGTCAACCGGTACCTGCACAATCATTCGATATCCACACTCCAGTTCATCTGGTACTCACACTCCAAGTCATCTCGTACTGAAAGGTTCTATAGTCAACTGGTACCTGCACATTCATTCGATACCCACACTCCATTTCATCTAGTACTCATCTCATCCGGTACCAATTATGCACTCGTTCAGTACCAATGTTGTGCTTGTCCGGTACCAACATCAACAATAGTCTGGTACTAGAAATAATTCAAAAAATTGGAATGATTCTAGAAGAAAATCGAGGACATGGGTTTTGTCCAGAACAATGTTTACATGCGAACTAGAAAGTAATAATTCACCCATATCACACATGTGGACCTCAAGATTAGGGGAATGATTCTATAAAAATTAGCAAAATTCTCAAACTACTAACTTGCGCCTCGATTTCCGTGCAAATGGCATCAGATATAGAAATTCTATGAAATGGATTTTGTCTAGAATGTGGAAAATTGAGTAAGACATGGGAAATTTTTCAAAATGAGAATTATTTTGGAAGATATGGGTGAATCCCTAACTCAAATCTGCCCAAATTATAATAAAACCCAGATTTTTGGGATTTCTTCTTAAAAAATGTAAAATTTGAAATATAAGCATTGGGATTCGGTCCCATCCAATCCTCAATGATTTTTCATGTATAAATAAGCCTCATAGGGTTGTGAGAAAGGGCCATTAGTTTCATGAAGATTTTGTAAATGAGAGATTTATTCTTGTGAGAAAGCTTTGAGTTGTTAGCCATGTAAAAACAAAGTTTTTTATCTCAATGAAGAATTGAATGTTGTTGCAACATTGGACACCATCTCCATTTGATCTGATTCTTTTTAGCAGCACTAACCTCCTGGGAAGGGCCCCTAAGAGTGGTAAGTGTTGATATACTTTATTTTCTTTGTATATTAGCATTACATTTAATTTCTTTTCTTCTTGCAGTATTGTTTAGTTTGAAAGTCATATATTGTGTGTTTGGATTCTACAAATTGATTCGTAATAGATAAAACTGAAATCAACACCCTCTCACTCAATGAATTGATACATTGCATTTGATTTAGTTCAATATATTTCTATATGCTTTCAATTTATGAGTTTTCATGCTACCGTGTCTCTGAATTTAATGACTACTTGACCAACAGTTCAATTGCTTCACACATCGCTTTAATTTTGTCTTTTCTTATATGATCACTCTACGAATTCTTTGATTCTAAAATTGCTACAAAGATACACTTTCCAAATAGCTCTCAAACTACCTCCAATCGCTTTCATAAACCCACACATTCCCAAATTCAATCCTCATAAAGAGTACTATGTTTCTGGTGTCTCTTTCTCATCTAGCACATTATTTTAAACCAAATATATTCATTCTTATTCCATTATCTACACATATACCATTGAATTCCCTTTTAATTTCTTTGCTTCATTGATCAAATTTCCCTTTCAAATATGCATCCCAATCCACTCATTACACCTTCCTTTCAGCTGTGTCAAAACATATTAAAATAGAGCTTTAGTATTTGTTTGAACATTTGCATTTACATGTATACATTAAACACAAAAACATATATTTTAAAGTGCATTTATTATTCGCAAATCTATGTGTGTTTCGCTTCTTATTATTCTTACTATAGAACACCTTTCCACTCATTTCTTATATCCTTCATGATTTGATATCATTCCTTGTTTGGTTGAATGCTCTCAAGCACCATAACTAAATGAACATCAATCCAATATTCCACTTCTTTCCACTTTGTATTTCTGCATTACCATTCTTTCCCATTCCTTTTCATTGCTTGCTCATTGTGATCGATGCATTTGATTGAGGACAAAGTTTGAGTTTAGATCTCATTTCCTATTACCTAGTTTTTATCCATTTGCTTATCTTTTTAATCACTACTAGAATCCATTGAAGGACAGGAAACTTAAGTAAGCTACTCACGATAAATCAAATGAACATCACCTTGAGTGCATGAAAGACTGTGATCTAAGCCTTTATAGCACTAAGTTATTCATGTGTCCCAGTGATGAATCCTTAGTGTTAATTTCATGTAATGTGGGTTTGAATGTTGTTTTGTCGGCTTTAGATTAGGATAGATTAGGGTCCAATCCTGCGTTTCTTGTGCCTGCACCTCGAATCTTAGGAGCCCCGATTGATAATTAAATGTGGGAATTAATAGTGCATATATTTAGCCCAACAAGTTTGCTAAAGGGTTATTTCTCTATCCAAAATTTTACCAACAGTGAACAAATCACCTTTGTGCTCCTTAAATCCCTTCCCCATGTTAGATATTGGTGGGAGATGTACTATTAGCAACTGGATGAAGATGAGTTTACAATTTTTGGGTTAGGACCCATTTGTTGATGCCCTCAAGGATAAATACTAACTGTTGGAAACTTTGATGACCAGTACACAAGATGGATAACTCTGTGTCATGAGAGAGACTAGACGGTTTGAGAGTACACCAAAATTTTCCATACCTTGCGCAAAAATATAGGTATTAGAGACTCCAAGAGGAAAATGGTTTTGAAGTATTATAGTGGCCTACATAGGTACATCCAAATAGATATGGATTTTCCAAACATCTCCTCACTGGGATCCTCTTACTGATATGCTATCAAGATTGAGCAAAATTCAAGCAAAAGAATAAGCATGATTTAATTTATGCAAAACCATCACAACAAAATCATGGTAAAGGTGGTCTTAAATCCCATAGAAAAGGAAAGAGAAAGGATGGCCAGTCTTAGGACAACCATTCCAATCCAAAAGAAAAGAAGGTAACGAGAATTCTAATAAGGACACTGGAAAATGGTGTGAGTTCCACAAAACCCCTTAGCATAATACTAATGAATGTCACTCCAAAATATTGTTGTTGGATGAGACGAATGCCTTAGAATCGGATGTTGACTCAGACTCAGATTCAAAACTAGATAAGGGGAAATGGATCATTGACACAGAACCTAGTGTAACCATAACTACCACAAAGGTGTAACCATATGAACTAGAGGATCCTGAAGAAGGGGAACGCCTCTTCCACTCATAGATATGGGTGAAGGGGACCCCACTCCATTTCATTGTTGATAACAATAGCTAGAAGAACCTAATATCAACAGATGGTGTCAATAGGTTGAACCTAACAATGAAGACACACCCTCATCCATACACTATTGGTTGTCTTAGCTAGGGATGATACATCAACGTCAACCAACAATGTCTCCTCCACTACAACATCAAAAACTTCAAAGAAAGGGTATTGTGTGATGTTTCCCCCCTTGAAGTTTGTGATGTTATTTTAGGAAAACCATATATGGGGAAGCGTTCTGTTGTTTATGAATCTAGGCCCCGTAGTGTCATTATTAATTTGGGAGGTCAAGTCTACAAGGTACCAGAGGTAGTCCCAACTACTACGGTCTCTTTGATCCCTGTGAAACAATGTAGAAAGGTGGTCTCTTAGACTGAGATATTTGTTATTTTTATAGTTTGTTTGGGAGGCAAACAAAAGGTCACTACAATCACCAAAATCTCTACACGAAGTCTCTCTACACAACATAAGCAAGTGGACAAGATAGTAGAAGATAACAAAGAAATATTTTCTTCACCTACTGGGGTGCCTTTTCACTATCAGATAAAGAACTCATTTGATTTAACACTTAGTGATCCTCTTCCTAATGGCCCTTTGTATAGGAGCTCTATTATGTGTAATGAATAAATCAAATTCCATATCCAAGAGATAATTATAAAGGCTCACATTAGACCAATATCCTCACCTTTTGGGAGCCCAATTGTTCTAGTATAGAAGAAGGATGAGACATGGATACTTTGTATTGATTATAGATACCTGAACAAGATAACAATAAAATATTGGTACACAATCCCATGGAGTGATGATCTTATATATCATATCAAGCACGCCAAATTTTTTAACAAGATTGACTTGAAGTCAAGCTAGCACAAGGTATTGATTGAGAAAACTTATGTATGGAAGACAACCTTCAAGTCTAAAGAAGGTCTCTTCAAGTGGTTGGTCTTGCCTTTCGGCTTGACTAATGTGCCAACCACATTCATTTGGATGATGGATAATATATTGTAGTCATTCACAACCCCTTTGTGGTCGTATATTTGGATGACATCCTCATATTTAGAAAAACCTAGGGGGAACATTTGAAGCATATTTAACAGGTCTTTGGCACCCTGTGACAACACAATTTATATGCCAATTTGGAGAATTGCTCCTTTGGAATGCATATAATTTAATATTTGGATACATCATGGATGAACAAGGTCTACATGTGGATCCAACCAAGATCCATTTCATCCATGATTGGCTGACCCCGAAGACATTGACCAAGCTCCACAACTTCTTGGGCCTCAACAACTTCTAGCACAAGTTTGTGTTGGAGTTTTCTCATATCACTTGGGCCCTAAGCTAGGTGACCAAGGGTGGAGCCAAGGCCAAGTTGTTTTGGTCCACGTCACAACATAAAGCATTCGAGGATTTGAAATTTTTCCTCTGCTTAGCACTAGTCCTCTTTTTTCCATATTTGTAACAACCATTTGAGATTGAGTTAGATTCTCTAGATTATGCTATCGGTGTAGTCGTCACTCAGCATGGGCATTCAATGGACTATCATAGTGAAACATTATATGATGATTTTCTCATATAACCAACCCATGGAAAATAGATGTACTCCATTATGCATGCATGTTGACAGTGGAAGAATTACATTCTAGGGAAGGAAACAATCATACACATTGATCACATTCCTATGAAATTCATGTACATACAATGCAATTTATAGAATTATTTCCATTAGAAGTGGTCCACATACCTGCATAAATTCCACTTGAACCTCAAGAACAAGAAGGGAGCACCAACCATTTTGTAGACTACCTCAATTGACCCCCTATTGTGGCGCTAACCACAATTATTATCTCATGTGGGCATGAGACCTCTCGGTGGCTCCAATTATACAACAATAACTTTGAGTTTGTTGATACCTATCAAACATTGAGCACAACCAAATCAATTCCATAATTCCATCTCCAAGATGGATTTCTATGTGATTTGAGCCATCTCTTTTTTCCTTGAAGCAAGAATGCAAAACTTATTTTGGAATCCCATTATAGTCGATTGAAAGGACACTTTGGCATGGAAAAAATAGTGGCAGTACTGCAAAATATTTTTTATTGGCCGAAGATTCAATCAGATGTTCGCAAGTATATCAAATCTTGCACTGCTTGCGCCATTTCCAAACCCTCCATCAAGAAACAAGGGCTATAACCCCCTCTACATACTTCTGGTAGGCTTTGGGTGTCCATATCCATGGATTACATGTCTAGTCTACCCTCAAACAAACATGGTAATGACTATGTCTTTTAGGTCATTGATCGATTATCTAAGATGGTAGTTTTGGAACCTTCCAAGAAGAGTATCACAATTGAGGACATTGCATAGCTCTTATTTGAACGTGTTTGGGTTCATTTAGGGCTCCCATAGAACATTATTTTATATCAATACAATAGGTTCCTGAGTACTTTCTGGTCCAACCTATGGTCGATGAAGCACATCAAGTTGACCAAAACGACTTCCTTCCAACCACAGACCGATGGGAAAAAAGAGGTAGTCAAAATTATGATTGTTCATATATTGAGGATGTGCAATTCCAAACATCCATGTACATGGGATAAGATCCTTCCTTATGTTAAACATAGCTACAACATAGACCTCCACAACTCTATTGGCCATAACTCTTTTTTAGGTGTGCTTGTGGTTACAATGATTGGCCCCCATTTATATAGCTATGCCCATTGAAACTACATTGGAAGAGTCCTCCCATGCTCATATCGAGGATGATAGTGCAACAAAATTTGTTGAGTGAATATAACATATTCAACAAGTTCATGATACTTTTCATAAATATAATGCCAAGTATAAGCAGTTCCACAATCGACATCGCGTACCACACGAGTTTCAGGTGAGAGATAAGGTATGGCTACATTTGTAGAAAGGATGCCTCACAAGACCTCGTTATAAGCTTCTCCCATTATTATATGGGCCTTACACCATCACCAAGGATGTGGGTGAGAATTATTTTGAATTAAGTATTCCCCCTTTCCTTGGGTTGCACCCCATGTTTAATGTGGAACTGCATTAACCATATTTTCCACCTCTCCTGGACACTTCAGACATGGTTGAGCACTTGGTCCCTATATATTTCAATAATAATTTCATTGAATAGGAAATAATTGATTGGATCATGGACACCAATATTAAGGGAATCTGCCAATAGAACATCCAACTCTATTGGGTCGTCAATGCATGGAAACTTCTTCAACAGAGAAAGAGGCTCACTAGGAGTCAAATTCAATAGAAGTTTCTCTATTTGATGGATGAACTTGACACAATGAGGACCATTTATTCCTAAGGGGTAAGGGATGTTACAGTTGGATATTGGTGGTGACTCACTTGTTCCACTAATTCATAATGGTTCCACATCTTGGAAAATTTCTACATTTTTTCAGGTTAGAAACTTTCAGGGCCATTTTGAGGCTCTAAATGACATTTGTTTTGGTGCAAAAAAAACTTGCATGTGGAGGTAGGAAAATACTAGGGAAAATGGAATTTTTACTTCTCAAATAGACCTTTCTAATGAGGTACCAAGTGCCCCAAAAACAAATCACATGCAAAATTTGTGCCCCCGGGAAGTTCACATATCAACTAATCACATTAGGACCCACAAACCTTTTGGAATTTCATATTCTGGTGTTAGGGTATTTTATCTTAAGGGTTTTCTCATTGATGATTTATGTTAAAAGTCCCTTGTAAACCTCTTTGTAATCAACTTCTTATGAATGAGTGTAGCTGACACATCTCTCTCTCTCTTCAGAGATAAGCCACCGCCATTCTAGATAGCTTGTGTGCTTCACATTTTATAGTCTTTTGTATTCTAGTCAGTCATTAATAAAATATGAGTTTAATTGTATTACTGTGTTTCTTGCAATATCTTTGTGTGTTTCCTTATTATATCTCCTCCTTCATGCCATTCTCAATATAGGCTAGATCATTCTACATGGAAGAACAATTCTGGAGAAATTGACAAGCATATCTGCATGAATGCCATATCTTGTTTATTGAGAAAATGGGATTTCTCATCCATGGAATTGGGCTTCTCTTTGGTTCCCATAGTAATTTTTAAAACCCCTTACTCCTTATAATAATTATGATCTTTGGTTTTTATTCAAAGAAATTGAATGGGGTAATAATCATTGATGTAGATGGATGTTCCATTCTCTTTGGGATGTTAAATCTTTGAAAAACTTGCAATATAATGTTATTTTTCCTCATAATACACTCTATTTATTTGATAGCATGTAGGATTTTAAGCACAATCCAAGATCTAGTTGCGAGAAAAAAAAAACTACACTAGCAAAATTGCAAGAAAAAGAGAAAAGAGAGAATAAAATAACACTAAAAAGGACAATATTGCTGAAAAACCAATTCAAATTTCTCTTTAATATTAATTATTGACATGAGTACAATATATAGACTCTCCGGGGCGAAAAAGCAATGCACATAAGGTTGGGGTTCTTTGTGCATTCACTAGTTAGAATTATTCAATTATTAATTATTCAATACCATGGAGCAATACCATGAGTCACTAAGTGGTAAACGATAAGTTTGAATCCATTAATAATGAAGGAAATGAGCACTTCCTTAAGTGGATACGTTATCCACATCCTATGTGAATTAGTTTCCTATTCAATTCCATATGTTATACTTGCTAAAAATAGGAAACCCCCTAAATTTAGGAATGGCTAAAAATAGACATGGATGTCCCTTGAAAAGTGGAATGTTGTGCATGTACTCCAACATGAGGTATATTATTTGGAAGGAGATATTATGAAAAATAATACTCCTACATTTGATGGTGATCATAAGAAATCTGAATATGTAGACACTTGGTTGTTGGGAATGATGAAATACTTCCAATTTCACAATTATTCATCAAATGTAGAAGCCAAAATTGCATTATACCATCTTCAAGGAAAATCATCAATGTGGTGGGACTATTTCAAGAAAGTTAAGCACATTGATGAGAAGAGGATATCATGGAGGTAGTTTAAAAATTAATTTCAAAAGAAATATTTGTCAGAACAATATTATGATAAGAAGATTCAAGAGTTCTTTGAACTTGAGCTTGGGAGAATAACAATGGATGTGTATGAGAGTAGGTTCCTTGAATTGTTGAGGTATGTTGTCTTCATAAAGGATGATAAGGTTAAAATAAAAATATTTTTGAGTGGGATATACCTTCTTTCTATAGTCATAAGATGCATTTTGATGAGCACAAGACATTAGAAGAATCCATAAGGAAAGAAAAGTATCTTTAGGAGTAGAATGAAGGAAGGACATCGACTTTCCAAAAGGATTGGAATGACAAGAAGAAAGGAAATATGGAGAAAATAAAGAAAGGGTATAAGCCACCAGTTTTTATAAATAGTTCTTAGTAAAACCAACACAAAATGAGTCCAGGATGACCGAGTCTTTGGGAAAGAGGCCAATACAACAACCCATCAAATGTTGGGGATGTGAGGGAGACCACATGCATACGAATTTCCTTCACAAACGAGAGAGGATGAGGACGATTCATAACATATAGGAGGATGATATAATTGAGTACATGGGTCGAAGAATGCTAATTATTTATGAAGCCTAGGACAATAGGAAATAATACCATCAATCTCACATGATTGAGGTGGAAGGTTAGATTAATAATCAAGCCATATCCATTTTAATTGATCTTGGATCCATCCATAGTTACATCGATCCTAATCTTTTTGAAAGATTTCATTTTCAAAGAAGAAATTATGGGAAATATTGGTTGGTCCACCCACCCACTAGAGCTAAAAGAAGAGTCAATGATCTAGTTAAGGATTGTCCAATGGATATGAATAAAGTCAACAAAAATTTAGATTTGAATATCATACATTTGGGTTCTTATGACTACTTAATTGATGTGGATTGGTTGGATAAGCATAATGTTGTCCTATATTGATACAAAAAGGAATTTACTTGTATTGACAAGGAAGGGAAATAAAGGAAATTTCAAGGATTCCAAGGGTTGTATCTATTAGAGAAATTTATCCATGTAGTTTAAAAAGAGTTTCAGAAAAGGATACCAGATTTATCCAACCCATATGGAAAAGGAAACAAAAGGAAAAATGTCAAGCAATGAAAATAATCTAGTTTTGAAGGAACACAAGGATGTATTTGGGGAGATACCAGGGTTTCCACCAAAGAGGTACATTTATTTCTCCATTGATTTGGCTCTTGGAACTACCCTAGTGTCTAAGAATCCTTATACAATGAGCACACCAAAGTTGAAGGAATTACATATGCATCTTGAAGAAATTTTGAAGAATGGGTATATATTCCCAAGTGTGTCACCTTGGGGTTCCCTGGTGCTCATTATGAAGAATAAGGATTGAACCTTAAGGTTGTGCATTGATTTCAAACACCTGAAGAATGTTACCATAAAGAACAAATATAATTTTCCAAGGATTGATGATCTATTTGATTAGTTGAAATGTGAAAGGACATTTTCCAATATTGAATTGAGGTTAGGATATTATCAAGTGAGAGTTAAATAAGAATATTTTATCAATACAACATTCAAGAAAAGATATGGACATTATGAATTTGTAGTGGTGCCATTTGGCTTATCAAATGCCCCAGATGTCTTCATGTGTCTAATGAACAAAGTGTTCAAAGAGTATATGGATAAGTTTTTTATTGTTTTCTTGGATGATATACTCATATAATCAACGATAGAGGAAGATCATGAGAAACACTTAAGGATGGTTCTATAGGTATTGGGGTAGAATAAATTGTATTCCAAGATGAGAAAATGCTCATTTTATGAAAGAAAGATCTATTATTTTGACCATATTATTTGAGAGGAAGGGATAGTAGTTTATCCTGAGAAGATAAAAGTCATTAGAGGATGGAAAACACCAAATAATTTCCCAAAGGTGAGACCATTCATGGGACTTGCAGGTTATTATAGAAGATTTACTAAATGATTTTCAAAGATTTCACACCCAATCACTTCTTTGCAAAAGAAGGGTGTGAATTTGAATGGACCTCTGAAGGTGAGGAAAGTTTTCAGCACTTGAAGAATTTATTGTCAAGTGCACCAATATTGAATATTGTTGATCCAGATAAGGATTTTGTTGGGTTCACTGATGTATACAAGGAAGGGCTTGGTGGATTCCTTACAAAAAATGGGCCTGCGGTATGCTATGAGTCAAGGAATTTGAAAGAACACGAGAGGAACCATGCCACACATGAATTAGAGTTGAAAACCATAGTTCAAGCCTTACATAGGCGGATGCATATCTCATGGGAAAGAAATTTGAGCCGAGGACAGACCATAGTGGTCTGAAATATAGTACGCACCTCATGCATTCTATTGTTTGGGAAACCAACATTGAATGCCATACAAGTTAGATGGTTGGAATTACTTAGTGAATATGATTTCAATATAAAGCACATCAAAGGTAATGAAAACAAAGTAGAAGATGCACTCAACAATAGAATGCATGAGATGCGTACTACAACCATTAGCATGTATAGGTCTAATTTAAAAGACAAAATTTTGAAAGTTGAAAATTCATATCAACATTATTTGCACGTAATATAAGCATTACATCAAGATAATATTTAGCATAAATTTAAATATTACGAGATAAAAGAGGATGCAATCCTCGGGTATAGGGGAAATGTATATGTGCCTAAATATCAAAAGCATAAAAAATTATTGCTAAGATAAATGAACAATGTACCTTATGATGGGCACCCAGGATATCATAAAATAATTGTAGTTGTAAAGGGCCAATACTTTTGTCCAAGTATGAAGAAAGAGGTGGCTAATTCTATAGTTAGATGCTTAGAGTGCCAAAAGTTAAAGGATAAGCATAGACATCTAGCTGGATTTCTATAACCATTTCCCATTCTTGAGTGAAAATGGGAAGTCCTTACAATTGATTTCATTATTAAAATATCCAAGACTGTAAGGTAGCATGATTCCATCATGGTAGTGGTGGATAAATTAATTAAGGCTATCCATTTCATTCCATTGAAGTTAAATCACAAGGTAGCCAACATTAAAGAGATTTACATGACAGGAATTTCTAGGCTACACGGTGTGCCTAAGACAATTGTTTTTGACAGAGATCCCATTTCACATCAAATTTATGGAAGAGATTATTTAAAGGATTTGGGAAAAATTTAAATTTTAGTACAACATATCAACCAGAGTCAGATGGAAAAATAGAGAGGCTTAATTGGGTGATTGAGGATATGTTGAGGATGTATGTGATGGATAAGTCATCAAAATGGGAATATTATCTAGATTCAGTTGAATTTTCCTGTAATAATGGGCATCAAACATCTTTGAAGATGATCCCATTTGAAGCCTTGTATGCTAGGAAACACAACACACATGTGAGTTGCGATAACCTAGCTGATAGAGCCATCATTGGGATAGATATACTTATGGAAATGGAAGAACATGTAGAAATTTTGATACAAATTAATGTATTCCTGCGATTCTCCTGGTCTAACAATTTCCACCACTTGTTAAATACAGAATCACTTCTACTATTATTATTGCGGAAGCAATTAAACCATGATAACAACCACAATGCACAAAGTGAAATATCAATAACACACAACACAGAAGTTTTACAGGGAAAGCGTAAAGCTAAAAACCCCACTATCATATATTATGTATATCATGACACATGAAACAATCTCATACAAAACTCTAATCCAAGAGCTCTCAATATAATACAATTGTCTCACACTGTCATACACAAATAAGCAAATACATGCACCAATTTCCATGTCCAAACAGCCTGCCTCCTCTGCATAATCTTTGCAATTCGAATTCTCACAATGAATCGAATATTATGAATTACCTCGTTTGCACATGCTCATAAGCATATCCACTGCATGTGTGAACAAATCACAACTGATAGCCAACTGTCCCTTTCACCTGTTATCTCAACTAGATCTCTAATGGATTTTCATGCATGTAGTTAGCTCTGACGAATCTTCAGTTGCATGTGAGTTAACTGATTAACTGAACTCGCACTAGTGCATGTTTAGTTACAACTAGTACAACTGATCTTAACTCACTTAACTACACTTATAATTATGTTACAATTCCA